>CAUYRH010003145.1:0-41930 GCA_963574655.1 Perodicticus potto
GCAGGCCTGGTCTCAGCATCCTGCATGGAGGAGTGTGGCCTCACAGTCCTGGTCTCAGCAGCCTCCATAGGGGAGTGTGGCCTCACATGCCTGGTCTCAGCAGCCTACATGGAGGAGTGTGGCCTCACAGGCCTGGTCTCAGCAGCCTTCATAGGGGAGTGTGGCCTCGCAGGCCTGATCTCAGCAGCCTCCATAGGGGAGTGTGGCCTCACAGGCCTGGTCTCAGCAGCCTGCACAGTGGGAGTGTGGCCTCGCAGGCCTGATCTCAGCAGCCTCCATAGGGGAGTGTCGCCTCGCAGGCCTGGTCTCAGCATCCTGCATGGAGGAGTGTGGCCTCACAGTCCTGGTCTCAGCAGCCTCCATAGGGGAGTGTGGCCTCGCAGGCCTGGTCTCAGTAGCCTCCATAGGGGAGTGTGGCCTCGCAGGCCTGGTCTCCCAACATCCTCCAGCCACAGCCCTGGCCTTTGTTCTTGGAGTGCATGGGAGTGGTTATCTTTCTTCTCCTTCCTTAGCACAGAGGTGGCTGTGGCCACATTGTCCCCAGCCCAGCCTGAGGCTGAGTCACAGAACCTCGTTGGCTAAACTCTCAGATTCATGTCAGCTTTGGGTTGGCACCAGGGAGGACAGGCTTTTGTCTTAAGTTCCCCATTACCCTGTAATCATGTCTGTTAAACATGTCTGTATTCCTACCAACATGGTGTGTGGGAAAGGGACTTCTGTGCATGGAATCCAAGCTACAATATAAAGTACACTTGAAACTGCGCCACAGGACTTGTGAATCTGTTCCCTCAAACAGAGCAAGTAATTCATTCCAGGTAGAGAAGCTGTGTCTTTGCTGTTCTTTACGGAGCTATCGGTAAATGAGGAGAACTGCTGTGAAGTGTTTTTCAATGTCTATTACCTCACAGCACACTTGAATCTGTAGATAAACTTCCATGTCTCACTTAAAATATGTTGAACAATGAAAAAAAGAGTGAACTAAAAATATACACAATGTGCTTTGAGCTTCTTTGAAAAACAATTTAATGAATGATTTTTTAAAATTGTCCAGGCATTCCTAAGGTCCTCTCGCCACACACTGGTTGAAAATCACTGAAAAGTACCATCACCTGCCTCTTCCCTGGAGGCAGATTTAGGCAGAGAAGTATAAAGTGATGCAAAGGAAGCAGAAGGAATTGGAATAGAAGAAAAAGAAGGGGAGTGTTCTGCGAACAAAATAGTGCCTTGATTTCCTGTATTTTCTCTTCTGTTTTTCCATAGCTATCTCAATTTTTTTTTTCTTTAGAATGATATTCAATTCACAAATAGAAGTAATTCATGGTTGGGACAAAGTCTGCCTAAGAATGCTGACAAAAGATTAAATTATCCAAACTAAAAACCATCCTTCCCTAGGCCATTAGAGGACTGGATTTTTGTATACTCATTCCAAATATGACAGAAAGACGCAAGCTCTTAAAGAGAAATATCTGCAGGCAACATTTCTGGCTCCTCATATATTCCAACCATATGGTGATCCTGATGGAATGTTAGAGGCTGCAATTCAATGTTAAAATCTTCCATTTGGAAATGGTGGTTCATCTTGCTGGTGTTCCAAAACAGGGGAGAGAGGAATTTTATAATTCAGGATCTCTTATCTGATGATATGATGACCACAGACCTTCAGCTCATCTGCTCAATCAATTCAAGAACTGTTACACATTGAGTCCTCATCACTAGAATTGATGAAGAAATATAATTCCTTCCAACCCAGAAAACCTCCAACACAGAGGTAGGAAAGGAAGAAAACAGTTTTATTCATGAATAAACGTTCCATCGAAATGTTATGTACATCACAGATAATCCACTAACGAGATTGCAAAGACAGAGAGAAACCACGCTTTTGTTATGGCGCCAAGCAGATGATGCCTATTAAATGCATGCTCTCAAAGTAATCAATAAGTAATCCTCAAGTATGAGGACTTGCCTGTGCCCTATCTTTTTCTAGGTTGTTCACATCAGAAAAGCAAAACCCAAAACCCCAAAGAACGAAACCGCGAACACAGATGATTGCACTAGATGCTGTTTATTGTAGAGATCAGAAGGAGACTCCACAGTGCAGTGAAGGCGGGAAGAGAGACTCTGAAGGCTGATTAGCCTCAATACAGCTGTCACTTTGCCCGTGATGTGTTTGATTGAATGCCTTTCACCTTTGGCACTACCATTTTTCCAGTGGGCTCAGTTTTGATGTCAGAAGTTAAATTGGTTTGAAATTACATGGTGCCCTTGAATGCAGAGTTATGAAGACACTTACGTCAGGGTAGCAAAGATACAGCAACATGGGGAATGACATAGGATTTACAATACCGATGGTAAGAAAATAAATGTTTCTAAAATTATTTGGCCTTTTAAGTGTGAACGTCATACCTTATTGCATGAATCGTATTTTAAACATAAGTAAGTTATATCATTATTTTAATACTTTGACAAAGAAATGATTGTACATTGAAATGATTAAATATAAAGGCTTAACCTTCAAGTTCTTTGTAAAGTGACCCAGAAATTGTGTTATAGTGGGGCAAGAATAATATTAGGTCAAGCCCGGAGGAAAGAGAAGAATGCTTATAGAAGCTGCAGCAATTGGTAATTTAAGGCCATAACCACAGACCCAAAATTTCACAAAAGCTGATATTTGGGCAAGTTCACATCGCATGTCAGATGCCCACTATCTATCAGTGTGGGTGATGAGTAGGAAGCATGAATAGAATGTATGGAATAAATGAATGAATAAACTGAAAAGCAAGGTTATCCTTCTAAACTAAAATGAATCAAATACCAGTACTAAAATTTTGTCTTAATTATTTTTGATTTTAATCATTAGGTAACAAGGGGGGACCTAGAAAATTTACTATTAATTTAATTCTAATTTTTTTTAATAATTTTATTAAATCATAATTGTGTACATTGGTGCAATCATAGGGCAGAATGTGCTTCATATACAATCAGAAACATTTTGATTACACCTACGGTGCATTTAATTCTAATTTTAAAAATAATTGTGCCTCTTGCAATTTGAAAAGACAACAATCTCATAAATAGATATTACATGTAATCCAAGCAGACTAAATTGAAATATATCACTCTGAAATCTCAGAAACACTCAATTTTAATAAATGTTAGTATTTTGAGTATATATATTTTTTGAGTATAATATTCTGGAACAATGATAAGTGTATATTTTATACCTATATGAGTAGCTATGGAGAATTTATCTATGTATCTATCGATGTAAACACCCTACATACATCTTATATAAAATACATATTCATGTTTCTATAAAGTAATAAAAACTACCTAAAAGTCACAATGAAATTACTAATTTTAAAATAAATTTCCATTTTCAAAAAAATCTTGTTTCACTAAATTTTTATAAATATCATCAGTTACTATGATAACTGATAAAATGACAGTTTCATTTATAGCCTGTGACATACTGTTTCTATAGATAATGTTAAATAATAACATTAAGTAATTTAAGATTTAAAATTCTCTAAATCTAGGCGTCGCCTGTGGCTCACAGTTTCATTTTTAACCTGTGACATACTGTTACTTAATGTTAAATAATAACATTAAGTAATTTAAGATTTAAAATTCTCTAAATCTAGGCGGCACCTGTGGCTCATCGAGCAGGGCGCCGGTCCCATATACCGAAGGTGGCGTGTTCAAGCCCAGCCTCTGCTGAACTGCAAAAAGAGAAAAATAGCCAGGCTTTGCCGTGGGCGCCAGTAGTCCCAGCTGCTCGGGAGGCTGAGGCAGGAGAATTGCCTAAGCCCAGGAGTTGGAGGTTGCTGTGAGCTGTGTGATGCCATGGCACTCTACCCAGGGTGATAAAGTGAGACTCTGTCTCTACAAAAATAAAAAAAATAATAAAATAAAATTCTCTAAATGTGAAAAAATAAATTAGCACAATGAAAGAATAAAGTTTAATAGAAAACGAAATTTAAGACAGTTTCACATGCGGTAGTATATATCACTAAGATTGAAATAGCTATTCAAACCTTTTGTAAACTATAGTTTACTTAATAAATTTGAAGAAACGAAGTTTTTTTCATAATTTTGCAATTTCAAAAATTTCCAACTGATGCCCTGAAACTTGTGATCTTAGCTTATTTATTTATTGATTGATTGATTTAAGACAGAATCTCACTATGTCACCCTTGGTAGAGTGCTGTGGCATCACAGCTCACAGCAACATCAAACTCTTGGACTTAAGCGATTCTCTTACCTCAGCCTTCCAAGTAGCTGGGACTACAGGCACCTGCCACAACACCCGGCTATTTTTAGAGGCAGGGTATAGCTGTTGCTCAGGCTGGTCTCAAACCTATGAGCTCAGGACAATCCACCCACCTCAGCCTCCCAGAGTGCTAGGAATACAGGTATGAGCCACTGCACCCAGTAGCAATCTTATTTTTTAATCCTTAGAAAAAAATTAAACATCTGTTTTTCAAGATGCACATGTCATTTGAAATACAGTCAATGGAGAAAAACAGCAATCTCAATGTTTTGACTTTAGATAATCTACAGGTCCTCACGATATTTTCAGAAGCTCCGTAAGATCAAAATATTTTTGTAATGTCACCAAGATGTAATTTGGCTCTTTTACCTCCGCTCCTTTAAAAATATGTTGAATACAAAAATGCTTACCAATGAGTTTTCCAATTCTACATTTTATTAACCCATTAGGACACTACCAGTGGTCCCTCAAAGAGGATTATTCTTATGGTTTGGACTTTCTTGGGACCTAGTTCCCCTTCTTCCTTTCCTGTCTCTTCCCTTTAGAATAAGTATATCTCTCTTATCCAAACCTATCCCAACACTGTATTTTGGAAGCACCTAACTGGCTTCACGTTTATAGGTTCACAGCTAGTGGAAAACTTAACCTCAGGAGAAATCACACCTTGACCCTTGCCTACATAAATGTTTTGACTTTAGATGTTTGATGCTGGAATGAGTTAAGATGTTTTAAGCGATCAGGTTGAAGTAAACGTATTTTAATGTATGAGAAATACATGAATTTTGTGTGGCTACAAGAGAAATGTTATGGACTGAATATTTGTATCCTCCTAAATTTAATATATTGAAACCTTACCTTCCAATATGATGTTATTTGAAAGAGTGGCGTTTGGGAGGTAATTGGTATTAGAAGAGGTCATGAGGGCAGATCCTTCATGGATGAGATTAACGTCCTCTAAGGAGTTCCCAGAAAGCTTATTTCTTGCTACTCTCCATGATGTGAGGAAGCAGCAAGAAGCCCACATTCTGCAACCCCAAAGAGGGTCCTTACCAGAACTCAACCCTCCTGACAGCCTGATCTTGAACATCCAGGTTCCAGAATGAAGAAAAAAAAATCTGTTGTTTATGAGCCACCCAGTCTATGGTCATTTGTTATAGCAGCTTGAACTCAGATAGCACCTCACTTCTATTAGCAAATCAGTAAGCTTTCCACCTCTCAGTTCAAGATCAAATACATCACCTAAGTGCATCAAGGTGGTGTAACTCAGACCACTTTTCACTGATATTCAGAAGAGTATCTTTTACTTTGTGATTGCTATCTGGAGAAATAATGCAAACTAAGAGCTACTAGAATACACGATTAAACAAGAATATGTCTAGAAATCAAGCAATGATGATAAGAGAGAGAGGAATTTCCTAAAGATCTGTGAGGTCCTGGATTTGGTCACACATGAAGCCAGTCACATAAGTCTACTTTTACAATTTTATTTGTAGTAACTTTCCTTCTCTACATCCCTCCTTCCTTTATTTCATTTCTTTTTTCCTAAACTTGCCTTATTTGAATTTCTTAATTTATTTTTTTTTTCTTTATGATAGGGTCTTGCTCTATCACCTAGGCTGGAGTAGAAACATTCCATCATAGCTCTTGATAATCTTGAACACTGGGCTCAAGTGATCCTCCTACATCAGCCTCCCAAAATGTTGGGATTATAAGCATGAGCCACCATGCCTGTCCTATTTGCATTTCTACATGAGCATCAAAAAAATGTTCGCTAATATAGTGGTGGAGATAAATCTATAGCTATTTATCTAAATAGATAGGCATGTATATCTCTAGGGAAAGAGAGAGATTTTTATTATGAGAAACTAGCTCATAAAATTATGAGGCTGAGAAGTCTCATGATCTGCTATTTATAAGTTAGAGAACCAGGGAGGCTGGTGGCTTAATTTGGAATTTAGTCCAGGTTAAAAAGGTGTCAGATGCCTTTTGAGCAAGAGAAAATGGATGAGATGTCCCAGCTTTAAGAGTAAGGCAGGAAAAAAAAGGAGGAAATGGCTAATTCCTCCTTCTTCTCCTTTTTGCCCTATCTAGGCCCTCGTGCTCACTTATATTGGGAATGGCAATCTACCTTTACTGAGTCCACTAATTCAAATCCTAATCTCATCCAGAAATCTACCTGCTTCTCAGAAACAGAAATAATGATTAATCTGGGGACTTTGTGCCTTAGTTACCTGGCACATAAAATTAACTATCACAGACTTACTTACTTATTTTGCTTTCCTAAGATTATGCCTCTGACTTGTCTGTATCTCATTTTTCCCCTTAATGAAAAACAGAAAACAAACAAATGAGTGAACAAACAAACAAAAATCTCCCTTTTCTATTTCTCATATAATAGATGAATAGCATAAAACTTGTTGCAGCAACCACCTATGAACCTTAGAGAGGTAGTCATTACTATGAGAAAGAGCTCTAGAACTTGATGCTTACATGTCAACAATAATAACGTTTCACAGTTCTGTTTTCTCACTAGCTTGACTAAAGAGAAACTAAAGTCCTTGGAGGCTGGAAAAGCCATTTGCATTCTTGAACCCGAAGCCCAAAGACCCTCTATCACTTGGAGATCAAACACATGGGCATAGATGACTGTTGCCTGATTTGAGGATTATTGCTAAGGAGTATCAACTAAGAAATGAACAAAAAAAAAAAAAGTGTTCTGTTTTACTGAAAATAGACTAAGTCCTGGCCACCCACAAGTGAATCATCTCACAAACATGACATGGAAGTTTCTGCCTCAAATACAACCTCAAATATCTAACATCTTGCCCAAGTCATCATCACAACATTTAGAATTCACTACCAAACTCAGCTCCTGAAGTGGTTCCTTACTAAACCCAAGCCTGTGGTCCTGGTGTCAGCAACTTCATCCACTGCCCCAGCTAACACTCTGGATGCTGTCCTTCCCGTCAGACGGTCCATCTGTACAGCAGAATTGGAAGAGTTGGATTTTGAAAGATTGTGTTGCAAAGGATGATGAGCTATCAACCCGAAATGAACATGACCGGGAAGGAATTTTTCAAGTGATATTAACCAAAGTACAGACCAGCATAAAAGTTCATGAAGCAGCTGATGAAGTGGAAGAAGCGAGTGAGGATGACACAGAAATGGCAGACACTCCAAAAGGAGAGAATGCCAAGCATTTGATAATGCAGTTGGGATGCTGAGTGCTGTAGCCGATGTTGAGAGGGCTTTCTCCACTTAAGTGTGTAATAAGAATAAGAAACAGAACAAGACTGATTCTTTTGTCAGAAAGAATGATTCAACTATGATAAAATACTGAATGTATTTATTTTGCACAATACTGTATGATTTTACTGTGTTTCGATGATGTATATTGTAGGCCTAGTTCCTCACATTGACCACCTCTGTTGACTAGTTTGTTACAGTTCCTTGGGTGCTCAACTTACAGAGGTTCTACTGTATACGAAAATACCAGAACTAAGAACAGGTTAGCATTGTTGAAGAATATATTATTGACATAATTTTTCAAAAAATACTTTATGTTAAAAACTTCTTACCATACAGTTTAGTCATTCTACTCCTATTGTGTGCCAACTTGACTGGGCTAGTGGATGCCCAGATGTCTGATAGAGAATATTTATGAGCATGTATGTGAGGGTATTTTTAGAAGATATTAGTATTTTAACTAGTAGGACTGAGTACTAAGACAAATGTGAACAGGCTTAATCCAATCTGTTGAGGGTCTGAAGAGAAAAGAGAAAAGAAAAAGACAGATAAAGAGTGACTTCTCTCTCTCTCTTCTTGAGTTGAGAAATCACTTTTCTCCTGCACATGAACATCAGACCTCCTGATTCATGGGTCTTTGGTCTCCAGAACATACAATAGTAGCTTCTCCACTTCCCTTATCCCACCCTGAATAATTGCACACCTGACCACTGGCATTCCTGCTTCTCCAGCTTGCAGACATCCAGACTCTTCCGTCGGCACATACCCCTTCTCACACATGCACACATACATATACACACTTGAGGTGCCAAAAAATGTATGTATGTTTTAAGGGAAAAAAAACTGTATTAAACTATTAATACTCAATACATACTGATAACAAAAGACAAATACAAGAATACAAGTTATGTTTGACATCTGTAATTACAAGAGGTGCTCAAAGTATATATAAATATATATATATATAACACAGATAACATCTCTTATAATATATGTACATATTTTTTCGCCCTCTGGATATAAATATTTTAACTGATTGATTTTCTCTAGAGAACCCTAATGGAATTCTATGCTTTTTCAATGAAAAACGAAAGCATATGGCTATGCAAACACTTCTAAACAAATGAATAGCTTAAAATTTTGCAATGTCCTTTAACAGAAGAATGGATAAACCAAAATTTTGTTCCATCTCTTCAAGTATTTATAATGATGAAAATGTTTGACTATATGTTGCTATGAGGCTATATCCATGACATAATATGTGTAACTCTTAAACACTTTGCAACATGTAATTTCCATTTATTGAACAAACACAAGTATCACCTAATGATCTCAATATTGCCAGATTAAAACAATTAATCTATTGGTTTGCTTCACTATTTTTCCTTTTGAGATTTCAAAACAATTAATATCAACCTCATTAAATTCAACCTGCAGTAATTTTTTTCTTAAGATTATGGCCCTGAGTACACTGGAGGCTGAAATCTTCACCTAAACTCCATTAGTAGTCTTAATATTCATATTGCCTCTGCATGCTGGCTATATGTTATTTTGACCTGACCTAAAATCCTTTAGTGTTTGTTTTATGTATGTGTTAGCAATAAAATTCTTATTTTTTCCATCATTGTACAATAAGAAAACTTTTTGATGATAGTATAAATTCATTTGTATTCTTCTTATATGTTGTATGATCTTAACCATTTATTTTTCCATGTAAAGGAAATAATAAGCAAATTCTGGGGAAGGACTTCGGTCTCCCTATGTACTTCCCATCTTGTTTCTCCTTCCTGATGTTATGGTGCATTCCATTGAAGGAATTTTTACACTTATTACTCTGAAGCAATTATTTCAGAAATATTTCTTTATATTTTTCTTTTTCACTTGTTGCTTAACAACAAGAATATACATATTTTATATACTAGAGAAGATAATACCTTTGCCATGGATGGAGAATATTTTAAATGTATATTGCTGGTAATTACATGTTTTCAAGTGTTGGACTCTTTCTTTCCAAATCCAGTTGCCATAGATAAGTGAACTATCACTAGGTAGCTATTTTGAATCTAAAAATATAAACAATTGTTGAGTATTTCTGCAACATGGTAAAGGATGTTAAAGCTTTTGGGAGCTCCTTGGTTGGTACAAGGATTTCTAATTAGAGTTCATAATAATTTTTTCAAGTGAGTGCAGATTCTAAAGTAAAATATCTTATCTTTAAAAGATAGTAATTTTATTTTTTGGAAATGTCTGAGAAGTAAAATTAGCATTTGGGGGGATTTTGGCATGTAGTGCTCATTCAAAAGCAAGGATTCATCTAAACTGCTCAGGCTGATTATCAGAACAGGATTCCAGTGTGCTCTTTTATGTTTTTTATGAGGGAAATAACAGACTTTTCATAATTCAGATCAGACACAGGTGTTCATTACTTTTTCTGAGAACACAGTTACAAAGGCACTTATCTCTAATAATGGAAAAATGAAGCAGATTCAAAGAATTACACAGACAGATTGGTTAAAATGCAAGAATATTTTGTCACATTTTACAATGTGCCTAGTTCAATTGTGTCATATAATTCTACAGGACAAGTATTGCTAAGAGAGAGCAGAAAAAAATATACTTCATCCCTAGAATACTCTAAGTCAAAAAAAACCATTATCTCCATAAAGAACATAATTTTAAGACCTTGATTTCATCCTGTGAATATAAAAGAAGCAAACTCTAAAGCTATCTTCATACCATTTAAAAAAGCCAAATTTCAGTTATGTTCTGAATTTAACAGTGTCTTAAAGTAATTATCTGGAGATATATATTTGAGAAATCCTTACAGAGTGGTTATAATTATTCTAACAAAAAGCAATATCATTCTCTCTGAAGTTGAGGAAGCTTTATTTTAATTACATGAGACAACCTTATTGGGAGCTAAGTTGATCATTATTTCTGGAACTCTGACTTCAAAGCTGAAATTGATGCCATTCTTTATCTCTCTTCTTCCATAGCATTTTCCAATTTTCTTCCATAGAGTCACTGTGGTAAAACCAGTTCTCTTGAAATGTGTTTGATCATTACTTCTCTGGAAAAGGAAATCAGGAACATTAGACACAACCACAGCTCTTTGGGTTATCTTCTTCATGAATTAATGTTAGTCATCAAACAAAATTTTGGACATATTACTAACATATATTTCTTGATTAATGATACTTTTAATTTTTCAAAATAAAAAACTTATGATTGCTCTGAGATAAATAGGAGTTGTTCATGAAAAATACTGACTTAGAGGGTGGTGCCTGTGGGTCAAAGGAGTAGGGAACTGGCCCCACATACCAGAGGTGGCGGGTTGAAACCTGGCCCCAGCCCAAAACTGCAAAAACTTCAAAATACTGACTCAGAAGGAGGTATGGATGCATATATAACTGCTTAATATTAAATTTACTGCAGAACGATGTTCAGTCCTTTTAAACTAAACCTGGACTTGTGAAAGAACATTTTTAAAGAAATATCAGTCAAATCAAAACAAAAACAATGTTGGCAACTCGACTTTGAGGTTGATCTAGGATGATGGTCTTCAGGTTCAATTTCTCAATGATTTTCTTATCTGTAAAGAATGGATGACATTACTCAGAGTAAAAACACTATATGTATAAATACATATATATATATATGTTTGTATATATATATGTGTGTGTGTATATATGTATATATATACATATATATGAGTCAGTATATATATATGTGTATATTTATTTATATATATTTTACATATATAAATACATATATATGCATTTATATATATTTTATTTAATATATATTTATATATATTTTTACTTTTTCTATTTCCAGAAACTAACATATATTGTGAAATGTGGTAGACAATATCTATTTGAATATGGGATAAAGAAGGAATTAGTGAATGAAATAGTGCAAATTAATATATGTAATGTTAAAAAAAAACCTTTACCAAAATGCCCTGGCTTTTAGTGAAAGACCTATAGGGTACAAAGGTCAATGTACATGACGTGGCATAAAAATGACCAGTGCCCTCTTAAATACTAAAATTTCTCATGTGCTTTCAACCTTCCAGCCTGACTGTCCTTCCCCTCCCAGCCCTTTCCCCGATTATTTGAAGATCGTGTGCTCCTTCCTGGCGTTCTGCCTATCCACACAACTAACCTTTTCAAGAAGTCACATGCAATTTGAAAGTCACCATTCCATTCCCTGGAACGAGAAGATTATGTAGGATTTAGTGGTTATTGAATAAATACACTTTTAAATAAATTAATTAAAAATCAATTAATGATAAATATATAAACAAACAGTGGTCATGTCTTTAATGAGATCCTAACCTTTTTGTTTTACTTTGCTTCACGTGGAGAAAAGTGTATTTTTATCTAACTAAACTGAAACCTATGCATTACTACAGAACTGACCAGTAGTCAAGATCTCAGAACTAAAATACTACATGTTATAGTTTTTAAGTAATCTCCTAAATTGTCACTTTTTTTTTAAGAAAAATAAAAGAAGTTGGTGACAAATTTTATAGGAAAACCCATTTATAATAGATAATGTATCACTGTATTTCAGAAAACATTTTGGAATATACTCTTCTAGTGGATAAACATCTAGGTTTCCTGAGAGGTAATGTATATGTGTGCACACTTTGTACAAATAACATACACACACGAGGTATAGTGTTTATGAGCACAGGAGAGTATTCTAAATGACTTTTTAGTTAAGGATCAACTTACAACTTACTAGTATATGATTATTTAAATTTTGATTATGTAGAGCCTCTATTTTTTGTTTTGTTTTGTTTTTGGTTTATTTCATTTAAATATATGTGGTAGTAACCAGATCAAATGGCCAGGAGACATGAAAGATTTAGCCTGGTACCTCCCATGTCATATGTATCCATCCTTAACAGTTAATATCATTATGTTATTGTAAGGATTAACAGTTCATTTCTACTATAATTACTTAATATTAGCAATAATTGATACTAAAATAATTTTATTAGCTAGCAGAGATCTGTGTACTTGCTTAAGTTAATATATTAAAAATTAATCTATACTTACGTATTATTTTTAAATAATGCTGACAATATAGTGATATGTCCAAGATTGATGACAATTGTAGCTTAGATACTACATACTCCAGGTGGAACATATGATGAAATTCATTTCTTTTAATCAAATATGAAGGTCTTGACATTTTTCTGCTACTAATCAGAGGCTATTAGATATGAACTGCTGATCAGAGAGCCACAAGACCATCTTCAAGACCAATGATTAACTAGAGGAACTCACAGAACTGAGAAAAACTAACATAGTGACAGTTATTAGAGTGAAAGAATACAGATAAAAGTCAGTAAACAGAGAAATTACAAAGTCCAGGAAAAACTGGGAAAAAGCTATCAAATGTTCTCTTCCAGTATCCAGTATCCAGAATCATATAGATACATTTACTTTTTCCGGTTATGTGTGATGATATGTAAGAATTTGTGTCAACCAATGAAGCTCTCTAAAACTGTGTTATTCCGGGCTTTTATTGGGTTCAAATATGTTGTTATACAGCAGTTGGAAAATTGACATCAGCTACTCAAATCCTGTCTCCTAGAGGAAAAATACATATTCAATATCTGTTACATGTTAGCATAAAATAAACCATCTGATTACACTGATACCTCATGGCTCAAGACATTAGTCATATAAATATAAAATATTTCCCTTAATCTTCATGTTAGAATAAATTTACCAATGTAGTATATACAAATCATATATAAAATTATCTGCAATAATTTATCTTTATTGTTATTTAGAATTCTGAAGACCCATATTGTTGTTAAGGCCTTAATTTTTCATATGTATATAATAATTTAGTATATATATTACTAAATTATATTTATTCTAATAAATATAAAAAATTATAAAATAAAATACTCTACCATCTAGAAGTTACAAATTTATCTCTTAAAATATTCTTCTTTTTTTAGATTTGAAGGAGGCTGGCACTTGAGGACACTTTCAATCACAAACATTTGTTTTATGTATATTCACAAAGTTTATTGTGATTTTTTAAATATTTAAATAGTTAGAAAGTATCCACAGAACAAGATATATATTAGATTACTCTGTTTCCACAGTATGTTTTCTTTTTTCTTTTTTTTGTAAAAATTATTTTTTTAATTAAATAGTAAAGGATACACTAATAAATTGCTGTAAAAGAAAAAGCTTTAAGTAAAATCTAGAATTGAGATAAAAGAGGAAGTTCAGATAAAATGTGTTATCATTATTTTATGTTTTATTAAAGAATGCCTGATTTTTATTTACTCTTCTATAGCTATTTATGGTGGAAATAGTTATGAGTATAATTTGTTACTCATGAGTAAAGAAATCAGGAGGTTAAATTAAACATAGTCTGTAGAATTCATATAAACTAAAATAATACATTTTTAAAGATTATCAATTTCTTTTTATTGTGCAATAGGAAAAACAGTAGATGAGTTGACTAAGCATATTAAAATATAACTTAACTGTGCCAAATATTTTAGAATTGATATTCCTGGTGGTACACTGATTTTAATTATGTTTATTTTCTCAGTCTCTCTAAATCACTCTTGATTGGATTTAATAAGGAGTTTAGGTACATCTTACTATCACCTTTAAATTAATCAAAATTCAAGTAATTTAATATTTAAGATGTTAATTCAGAAACTAAGGCTGCATTTTCATAAAACTTTCCCTGCAGGTCACCTTGTCCAGTTGGTTTTTGGGTTTGTTATGGTACTTTGGAGGGAAGTGTGCAATGGACATTACAAAAACTGAAATTTATTTGAAATCAGAACTTATATTTGTATGTGTGTTTAAAAATTCAACTAATACAGGTATGTGTTTACACAGAAATGAATTTATACTACGATTACTTCCAAAGGAATTGGCAGTAGGTGTATTAGTCAGTTATTTGAAACCATGACTTTGAAATAAAATGGAAATGACATATTTACCCCATTACATTCTATTAAGCGAAAAAAAAAGCAAAAATAAACCATCACCAATACTTAGTGAAACTAAAGAAGCTAACTTTAATGTTCAATAATATTTAATATTTTTTATGGAGAATGAGACCTCTATGAACAGTTATTAATAATGCATGATAGATTAGACATACAAATTACAAAACTAATTTGCAATGCATATTAAGAAGTGTTAACATCATACTGTCCTGTAGAATGAAAATGGTCTGAGCTTGGATGAGAACGTCAAACCGAAATGCTAAAGTAAATATCAGAAACTTATGTAATTAAATACTTTTTTTTTTAAGTACTGATAATTTATTTTTTCATTCAGTACATCAAACCTCTTGAGGAATTCTTGGAAGTTGGAAAACTAATGACTCAAATTTATGAAAAAAGGAACACTTAGTCAAGATAAGGGGAGGCACCATCTGACCAGTTGATTAATTACCAAGTTCATAATCTCATCCAGAGATCATACTTCTAGGGCCACTACAACTAACAGCTCGCACCCACATTTGATTCATTAAACGGACCTGGGAGTCCTGCATGGAGGCAAGATTACCTGGGGAAGTGATCTGAATCAGCAGAAGTTGGAGGCAGCGAAAAGTGAAACAGGAGAGGAAAACATAATCCAACTGTGAGTTATTGGGCTAAACGCTACATCCTGCGACTAGAGACTGATTCTGCTGGGGCTTTTAAAACTGGCCATGTAGGACACACTTAAGAATTATCTGATCAGTATATATTGATCAATCAGAGTTTCATCCTTGCTCCTTCTAATTGTCCTGCATGGCCATAGCTGCACATGAATTAGAATTGCTGAGTGGGTTCTCAAGTTCATCCTGGTGAGAGCAGTGATGTTGGCCTGGGGCACCTATGGAACTGTTTGCCAGAACAGCGATGGTAGGGAGAAGGTTGGACCAAGGACAACACCAAGAATGTCTCACATACTAAGTTGTTGCAACTCCACCTTCATCGATTTACACTAGTCACTCCTTCATGTGTATTCATGATAATTCGTGTAGAAGGCAATTTTTCTTATAACTTTGTTATGTCATAAATAAGTTATAATTGGTTCAATGAGAGAATGATCTAAAAGAGTCTTAATAGTGGAAGACTGTGGAGTAAATAAAATTAATGAACTACATTTTTAAGCAGAGTATGACATCAATTACACAAAATGTAAAAACGCTTAAAAATTATTTTTTATTTATAATAGCACACACTATAAATAGTTTTGTGGTTAAATCACAAAAGCCCAGTAGAGAAGGGAGAGAATAACTTTAGGAGAGTGTTTACTGCTGGGGAAGAAGAGTGAGGAAGGAGTCAACAGGGCTGCACAGGGAGGGGAAATGGCTCTGAAAATTTTTATTCTTCAAAATGTTTAATTTTTAAATTAAAAATGCACAATAGAAACAAACACAATATGTGGCTGAGGTTTCCCAATGTTCTAAATGCTTTCAAAGATTGGACTATTTGTAAAATTAATATTTGTTTACAAAATTAAGTAGAGAGTAAAAAATTGAAAACAATATTTGAACAATATGTTGAAAACAACTCATAAATGATAATATATAAATTCATTGTTATGTATAACTAAATATAGTAAGACATATGTAAATAATATAACATGAAATGGTCAAAATACATTTATAGGAGGCTTACAAGTTGACAAAACACAAAAACCTATACCTTAATGATAAATAGATCCAACTCAGTGGTATTTAGTAAGATTAAAATACTATGTTAAAGTCCCATTTGTTTATTTTTGTTGTTGTTGCAATTGCCATGGCAGTCTTCTTCATGAAGTCTTTCCCCAGGCCTATATATCTTCCAGTGTTTTTCCTATGCTTTCTTTGAGGATTTTTCTTCTTTAATGCCTTAAATTTAAGTCCTTTATCCATCAATTTTTGTGAGTGGAGAAAGGTGTGGGTCCAGCTTCAGTCTTTTACATGTGAATATCCAGTTCTCCCAGCACCATTTATTGAATAGGGAGTCTTTCCCCCATTGTAAGTTTCTTGTTTGGTTTATCAAAGATTAGGTGCCAACCAGGGGCTCTCAAGACTGCTGCTTAAGAGGAAGCCATACACTGAGACAAAGGAGTTATAATGGACGAGGAGTTTAATATCGCAGGCACCATACCAGGAGATGGGAAGTTCTCAAATCCATCTCCCTGAGATTTTGGGAGAAAGAATTTTTAAAGATAATTTGGCAGCCAAATGCTAGAAAATTTGGTCTGCTGATTGGCTGGAGATGAACTCATAGAATTGAGAAGCAGAAATTGTCTCCTGTTCTGAGTCAGTTCTAGGTCACAGAACCAGTTGAGTTGGTTCCTTGGTATGGGCCACTGATCTGGTTAGGTCAGTTGGTCCACTGGAATGCAGAATGTGGAAGATGCCTCAAAGACTAGCCTAAGGTTTCCCAAGGGTATTGTTATCTACGGGAACAATGAAGAAAAGTCTTTAAGACCATTACTTATATGGTTCCTGAGTAGCAAGCTATTATAGGAAAGAAAGCTAGGGATTAATGGCTGGTTATATATATACAGTAGCACCTCTATGAGTTGACCATCCAAGGGACTGTAATAAACTGGTCAATATACAGAGGTGGTCACCATAAGGAACGAGGCCTACAGTACTGATACATACATGTGGTGCATGTCTGGTCTATGAAAATTAGGTCACCTTAAGGAGTTGGTCAATGTAGGAAGGTGGTCAACTACAGAGGTTCGTCTGTATATGTAAACTATGCTTGGACCTTTGCAGAGTTCAGGCTCCTACCATTGTTCCCACCTTATAGCCTTTTATTAATTTTATAAAGGGTGATTTCAAAATCAGCAGGGAAATCAGAAAATATTTCATACTGATAAAAAATAAAAATATTTTATACTTGACATTTTACTGTAGTGGCTCATGCCTATAAACCTAGCACTCTGGGAGGCCAACAAAGATGGATTGCTTGAGCTCAGGAGTTCAAGATCAACCTGAGCAAGAGTGAAACCCTGTCTCTACTAAAAATAGAAAAAGACAAACTAGCCAGCATTGTGGCAGGCACCTATAGTACTAGCTGGCAAGGGAGGCTGAAGCAAGAGGATCACTTGAGGTCAAGAGGTTGAAGTTGCTGTGAGCTAGGCTAATGCCATGGCACTCTAGCCAGGGTGACAGAGTGTGAATCTGTCTCAACAAAAAATAAAAGAATGCAATTAAATTAAGAACAAAAATCAATGGACTAAAAAACAGAAAATAGAAGAAATACTAATAAAATAAAAAAATTGTTTGAACAGAGTAATAAAATTGGCACCCCTTAATAAGATTGATCAAGAAAAAGAGAAAGAAATATAATTACCAATAGAAGAATGAAAAAGGAGATATCTCTGCATTGTTACAAGCATTAACATGGTAATTAGGAAGTATTATGAACCATTAACGCTAATAAATTCAACAAATTTTTTAAAAACACAGCTATCCAAATATGACACAAGATGAAATAGAAATCAGAATAGCCTTTTACATTTTTTAAAGAAATTAAATCTATAATTAAAATCCTTCCCACAAATGACTTCCTACAAATTAAAAATCTTCCCATCTTCAGACTCGGATGACTTCAGGGGTGAATTCTATCAAATATTAGGATGAGAAATAATGTCTTATGTAATCTTTCTGAGAAAATAGAGGAGAAGGAGCCCCCCCTCCTGCACCTTTTTGAGGACACCATAATTGTGTCACCAAATTGCACAAGGATATTATAAGAAAAAGTTATAAATCAATATTCCTCATGAACACAGATACAAAAATCCTTAAAAAATTATGAACAAGTAAAATTCATCAATTCATAAAATGGATAGTAGATCTTGATCAAGTGAAGTTTATTTCAGGAATAAAAGTTTATTTAGCATTTTATTATTTTTTTTGAGATAGGGTCTCACTATGTCGCCCTCGGTAGAGTGCCATGGTGTCACAGCTCACAGCAACCTCAAACTCTTAGGCTTAAGCCAATCTCTTGCCTCAGCCTCCCAAGCAGCTGGGACTACAGGTCCCTGCCCCAACGCCCAGCCATTTTTTTATTGCAGTTGTCATTGTTTAGCTGGCCTGGGGCCGTGTTCAAACCCACCAGCCCGCGTGTATGGCTGGCTCCCTACCCACTGAGCTATGGGCACCGCCCTTATTTAGCATTTTAAATCCATCAGTGTAACTCTCCACAATAATAGAATAAAAGGTAGAAATTATCATTCTTGCTTTGGCACCACATATCCTAAAATTAGAATGATGTAAAGATAAGCATGACCCCTGTATAAGGAAGACATGTAAATTTATGAAACATTCCATGTTTTTAAATAAAATAATTAAAAAATAATATAAATGATATTATCTCAATAGATGTGGACAACCCTTTACAAAATTTAATGTCTAATTTTAAAAAATCTCTTAGGATTCTAGAAAAGAGACTTTGTCTGTCTGATAAAAGGCAGCAATGAATGCCTAAAGATAACATCATACTTAGAGAAAAAACGTAAAAAAATTTTCCCCTAAAATCGGGAGCAAGCAAGAATGCCCTCTCTTATCATTTCTTTCACCTTTATACTGGAGTTTCCAGCCAGTAACAAGGCAAGGGAAAAAATTTATTTTTAAATTAAAAAGCAAAAAGATTGGGAAGAATGAAATATAATTTTTAACTTACAGATGATATGATTGTGTATATGGAAAATCTAATGGAACGTACAAAAAAATAATTAGATCTGATCATTTAGAAGTAGATTATTGATAAAATACAAAGACAATGTACAAAATTCAATTGTATTTCTATATAAAAGCAACAATTAATTGAGAAATGAAATAAAAGTACCATTCACACTGGCATCAAAAAATAAAATATACTGGGCGGCGTCTGTGGCTCAAAGGAGTAGGGCGTCAGCCCCATATGCCGGAGGTGGCAGGTTCAAACCCAGCCCATGCCAAACTCTGCAAAAAAAAAAAAATAATAATAATAATAAATTAAAATATACTTAGTGATATATTTTAAAAATTTTGTTCAAGACATTATACCAAAAACTACAAAAACATTTCAGAAACAAACCAAAGAAGTCCTAAGTAAGAGATATATCATGGATTATAAGACTCATTTGATTCTCCCCAAATTGAATTGAGTTACAGATTCAATGCATTCCCAATCAAAATTCCATGTCATATTTTGCACCTCTGTGGAAATTCAAATGTAAATTATAAGATAATCTTGAAAAAAGAAAGTTGGAGAATTTATACTACCTGATTTCAAGATTTAGTATAGGGTTATAGTAACCAAGAGACTTTGGCATTGGCATAAGGATAAGTATGTCAAAAATTGTTCAGATTTACAGAAACAAGAGTCCAGAAATAGACTCAAATTCATATGGTTAATTGATTTTGACAAAGGCACCAAAGCAATTCAATGGGGAGAGAAAAGTCTTTTCAACAGATTGTGTTGGAATGACTGCGTATTTGTAGGGGGGAAGAATGAACCCTAAATTTTATCCCCCTTCATACACAAAAATAAAGTGAATCATAGACCTTCAACTGTAACAAGGAAAACCACAGAGCATCTACACTAGAAGAAAATAGAATATCTTCATGATCTTGGGATGGGATAAATATCTTAGAGAGGGCACAGAAACCACTAATCATAATACAAAAGGTTACTACATAGATCTTTATCGAAAATTTAAAATTTTTGCTCATTAAAACATAATATTTAGGGAGAAAATAGGCAAGCTGCATCCTGGGAGAGAAATTTTGCAGTATGTGTATTTGACAATGGACTTGTCTGCAGAAGTGTAAAGAACTCCTACAGCTCAATAATGAAAAAGGCAAAGAACCAATTAATATTTGACTTGAATAGGCATTATAAACTGGAGATATGTGAATGGCCAGTAAACACATAAAAAGGAGTTCAGCTTCTCTACTCATCAAGAAAATGCAAATTAAATCCCGCCCACTAGAATGACTAAAATGAAACACTGACAGCACCAACCTTGGTGAGTATACGGAGCAACCGGCACCTTCTCACATTGCCGGTGGGAGTAAAGAAGGTACAACCACTGGAGAATTGTTAGGCAGTTCCTTATAAAGTTAAACATAAACCTACCCTATGAATTAACAATTTCCCTCCCAGGTATTTCCCCAAGAAAATAAAAACATATGTCCACAAAAGGCTGGTATAGAAGTGTTTCTAGCAGATTTTTTTTCCAGAATACCCTGTAGCTTAAAACTGGACACAATCTGAATGTCCATCAAGAGGGGAATGGAATAACAGATTGTGACATTCCATAGTCTATCCGACTCAGCAATGAGACTAAATGAGCTATCAATATACTAAAAAATATGATTACGAGCTTAGGAAGCCAGATGCAAAAGGGTCTATATTGTGCAATTCCGTTTATGTGAAGCTCAGGAACAGACAAAGCTAATCTATGGAGATAGAAATTAGAAGAGTGGTTGTCTTTGGAGGAGTAGGCTTGACTGCCAAGAAGCATAAAGGAACTTAAGGAACTTTCTAAGATGATGGTGATGTTCTGTATTTTGATTGGGGAAAGAGTTACATTGGTATATAAATTAGTCAAAACTCAAACTATATGTCCAAGACCTGTGAATCTCACTGTATACAAATTATACCTCAATCAAGACAAATATTTTAAATTAGAAAATCTAAATTTGAAGGGAAAACTTTAGTTGCACAAATAAGTAGAAATATAAAAGGATAATTGCAATATTGCAAGAAGGGCTATCGAACTTTATTTATTTCCCCAGAAGACAAAGCAAGAAAGTTGTCTTCAAATGACAGCAAACGACTTTTAGGGGAATTTATATGAGTTAATTAGCATACTACCATACCTAAGATAAAAGGCATTATTTTCCCCCGTTGATGGGCCAATGCATACTATTTATAGTGGGTTGAATAGTGTCTTCTCCAAAAGTTATGTCTGCCTTATGGATGCGAACTTATTTGGAAATGGAATCTTCGCAGATGTATTTGGTTAAGATGAGGTCATAAATTAGGGCAGGCTGTAAATCCAGTGAACAGTGTCCTTAGAAGCAGACCACGTGGAAATAGAGACGCACAGAGAGGGAGAAAGGCCATGTGGCAATGGAGGTAGATCTGGCTGTTAGCTAAATAATGCCAAAAATTGCTGGCAGCCATCAGAAAGGCACGGGACAGATCCTCAGATTCTCCCTCAGGGTCTCAAGATGGAATCAGCCCGGTTGGCACGCGGATTTCAGACTCCTGGACTCCTGTGAGAGAATTAATTTCTGTTGTTCCAAGCTGCTAAGTTTGTGGTAATTATGGCAGTGTTAGGAAACTAATACATATGGTACTTCACTAGGTTATTAAAGAATAAAGTTTAAATGTTCAACCTTCTGTCTGGTGTAAGAGGGCAGATTTGAATCAATATAGTAGGTACAATGTGCTCTAAAGATATGTATATATCCCTCTCTTGTATGCAATTTGGAAACATACAAATGAAATAATTGTATTTATTGCCTACTTCTCATCGTAGTTTTCTATGAGAATAATAAATCCTGGCTCAGCGCCTGTGGTTCAAGTGGCTAAGGCGCCAGACACATGCACCAGAGCTGGCGGGTTCAAATCCAGCCTGGGCCTGCCAAACAACAATGATGGCTGCAACCAAAAAATAGCCACGTGTTGTGGCGGGCACCTGTAGTCCCAGCTACTTGGGAGGCTGAGGCAGGAGAATTGCTTGAGCCAGGAGTTGGAGGTTGCTGTGAGTTGTGATACCGTGGCACTCTACCAGGGCGACAGCTTGAGGCTCTGTCTCAACAACAAAAAAAAGGAATAATAAGCCCTGGAGACATTTCCCTATTAGTACACAGAGATCCCCGAATAGGCCCCTCTGTGCTGCTTTGGGACCAGGGAATGATTGTTTCCAAAGGAAGCACCGTATTCCAGGATATACATTTACCATCATTCATTTTGCCAGTCCAGTTCAATTAGATGAAAGATTATTAAATGCCTCATCCTGAGCACTTCTAAATAAATCCTTTCAATTCAATCCTATCTGGCGGAAACCAATTCAATAATTGTCTGTTGAGTGCCTTCTTTGTTAACAGTCACTCTCGCTGAGATCACATCTTTTGGTTTTATCTTAACCGACTACCTCTGCTGTTGGGTTCTATAGCAAAGATACTTTTTGAAAACGTGTTATGTACCATCGCAAGAAACTAATGATAAGACTATGATAAAAGAGGTTGATGGCTAGGATGGAGAAAATAGTTTCCTTTTTATTTTGTAGGCTCTAATGTTCTTACTAAATTGGGCTTCTTAGAGTTTAGGATTTGCCCCCGGGTAGAAAAGTTCATACTCAGTGAACTTGGTTAGGGAACTAATACTCGGTGACATGTTAGGGAACTAATACGTATAGTGCTTAACTAGGTTATCAGAGAATAAAGTTTCAGTGTTCGACCTTCCGTCTGTCTGGTGCAAGAGGGTAGATTTGAATCAATAACATAAGCAAAATGTGCTTTAAAGATATATAGGTAGATATAGATATGACACCCTCTCTTGTATGCAATTTGGAAACATACAAATGAAATATTTGATGAACAACACTCATCCCATAAAGATGTGACAGCAAGCGTGAAAGCAGAAGGAAGAGGATTCCATCTGAATCACCTGATACAAACACACTCATAGGACTGTGAGGATGAACCCGCATGTCGGTTCCTGCAGCTGTTCAGCTTGCATTAGTAACTTGTCCTGTACATTTCCCAGTTCTTAGTTCTGTGTCCCATGTGCATCCAGGGGCTTCTGTCCTGTAGAATAAACACCCACTGGCTCTAATACACAGTATCTCATTCAGTTGCTGCTGGGATAAGAAAGAACATTTCTTCTTCCCCGCTTTTGAGTGAGACTGGGTCTTAGACAATGAGAACTCTGAGTAATCATCCTTTTTTTTTTTTTGTCCCCCTCGGTAGAGTGCCGTGGTGTCACAGCTCACAGCAACCTCCAGCTCTTGGGCTTAGGTGATTCTCTTGCCTCAGCCTCCCGAGCAGCTGGGACTACAGGTGCCTGCCATAATGCCTGGCTATTTTTTTGTTGCAGTTTGACTGGGGCTGGGTTTGAACCCGCCACCCTTGGTATATGGGGCCGGCGCCCCACTCACTGAGCCACGGGTGCTACTGGAGCAATCATCCTTTTAATTAAGAATTTAATTTGCATGATGTGGTCTGTGGGAGATGGGATCATTTGGGGCCGTTTTGGAGGCTGCCTGTCCTAGTATGGCTCTGCTTTGTGGTGCCATGTGGCAAAACCTCTTTCCAGACTAAATCCCCTCAGCTATTTTGACTATTCCACAAAGGGAACTTCCCGATGTCCTTCTCTTTGCTCCTTTTGGATTCACTATTTATTTATTTATTTATTTATTTATTTATTTATTTATTTATTTATTTTTGTAGAGACAGAGTCTCACTTTATCGCCCTCGGTAGAGTGCCGTGGCGTCACACAGCTCACAGCAACCTCCAACTCCTGGGCTTAGGCGATTCTCTTGCCTCAGCCTCCCGAGTAGCTGGGACTACAGGTGCCCACCACAACGCCCGGCTATTTTTCTGTTTTGCAGTTCGGCCAAGGCTGGGTTTGAACCCGCCACCTTCTGTATATGGGGCCGGCGCCCTACTCGATGAGCCAGAGGCGCCGCCTGGATCCACTATTTATTTTAATTCTTGCCCCCAGAAACAACTACAAAAGTTGGGGCGTTCTGTGGACAATGGGGTTACTGTTTCCTTTGATGTGGATACTATCCAGTCTGTATTCCCAGGAGCTTTTTGATAAAATGCCCCACACTGTAATCTAAATAAGGCTTGTCATTAACAGACATGCCTTAATCTTTTTCAGTCCAGAAGATTTTCTTGTCAAGTCTTTCCTGCACATTTGTGAATGATATTTTGTTATTCTATTCTATTCTATATTTTTTGAGACAGAGTCTCACTGTGTGCTCTGGGACGAGTGCCGTGGAGTCATAGCTCATAGCAATCTCAAACCCTTGGATTCAAGTGACCCTTTGCCTCTGCTTCTAGAGTAGCTGGGACTACAGGCATGCGCCACCACTCCTGGGGTGTTTTCCTAATTTTTAGTAGAAATAGGGTCTCACTCTTGCTCAGGCTGGTCTGGAATTCCTGAGCTTAAATAATCCACCTGCCTCAGTCTTCCAGAGTGCTGAGATTACAGGCATGACCACCATGCCCGGCCTGAATGATATTTTATCTACAAGGTATCCCAAAAGTCACCCACCATACACAGGGAAAATGGAAAATTGTAGCTAAATGTGCCTTTATTTACAAAATACTGTATTCATTTCAAAATCTTACAAAATAGTATTTACAAATATTCTCTACATATAGGCCACATCCTTGTAAAATTTTGTAATGAATACAAAAAAAGGTGCCTTTAGCTACAATTTCCCATTTTCCCCATGTGTGGCAACTTTAGGGGCAACTTTTAGGACATGCTGTATTTTATCTTTTTGTTCTACCCAATGACAACTTTTAGAGTTTCAGTTCTATGGTCCATAGAATTGGCTGCTTCTCTCAGACTTATGTTATCTGCTTATTTGATAAACCTGCCTTCCAAGTCTTCATCCGTGTCATGAGGAGAACATAACTAACTTTAGAGACCTGTGGCAGTTGCTAGAGACAATCTGCAGACTGGCACCATCATTAATCATGCAGGTTGGAACCTGTGGTCCTGTCTCATTACTTAGGATTGTATCCCACAGTATCAGCCTTCTTCTAACATGTTACTACTTTCATGTTATCGGGAAATATGGGCGGTGCCTGTGGCTCAGTGAGTAGAGCACCGGCCCCATATACCGAGAGTGGTGGGTATGAACCCGGCCCCAGCCAAACTGCAACAACAAAAAAATAGCCAGGCGTTGTGTTGGGCGCCTGTAGTCCCAGCTACTTGGGAGGCTGAGGCAAGAGAATCGCCTAAGCCCAAGAGCTGGAGGTTGCTGTGAGCTGTAATGCCGTGGCACTCTACCAAGGGCAACAAAGTGAGACTCTGTCTCTAAAAAAAAAAAAAGGACATAATTAGGGACATTTTTGGCAAATACATACTTTGCAGTATTCAAGATGGCCCATAGCTATAGCATTCCTCTTATCTCCAGCTTATGTGTCCCTCACCCCTGTCCTCAAACAAAATCTAGTTAGGTTAAGCCTTAAACTTTAAAAGTGCCTAATCTGCTTTTCAGGGATTAGTGATTACCATATTCTTTGTGAGTGCTTACTAGCTTGCTTAATAACCAGTTGAGTCACTGATTATTCACATCCAGGATCCAACCTGTTTTAGAAATTGGGACAAAATATGCCCCTGTCTGGCTTAGGTGCTGTGGCTCATGCCTGTAATCCCAGCACTAAGGTGAGAAGATTGCTTGAGTCCAGGAGTGCAAGACTAAACCTGGGCAACATAGCAAGACCTCTTTTCTACAGAGCATTTTAAAAATCAGCAGTCCCTTCTAGTACTGCTCTCCTTTCCTTGATTGCTCAAAAAACTTCTACCAGTAGCTCTGAGACGGTATCTTCAAACTTCTGCTGTGCGTGAGGGCTCAGTAGCTGAGCACGGAGGGACTTGAGCTTATTATAGTGAGAAGCTGCCGTCACATCTCCACCCTACCCGCCAACCCCCTCCCATCCTCATCACGTGTCTGCTGCCACCGCTTTGAGCTCCTTGCCCTTCCTGTACCAAATGTAAAAAGTCCCCAAGCAGCCCCGGTGTCTCCACGTCACTTACTAAGCCTGCAGACTACTCCAAGCGGCCGGCTAATTCCATCCTTATTCTGTCCGCTCTAAAAATTAAAAATTAACCCCACAACACATCCCTGTTTTATTTGCTTTGTGTGACTCCTGGCTGGTTCTGTGCTGTGACCTCTGTGAGCCTTTCCTTCCTGGTTCCTGCATTAAGTATGGACAGTCTGTCCTCCGCTGACATTCCCACCAGCCCCCGATGGCCGCTGCCCCTTTCTGTCTGTGTGCTTATCCTGACACCCCTTCGCGTCTTCAAGGCCTGGCACAAATGCCTTGCACTTAGGAAATGTCCAATAAATATTCATACGGATATGGATTTTCAAAAGGCAAACTGTGAAAGCTAATTAAGAATTGATTTAACTATAGTCGCAGGACCCGGTTGAGAAGGGGAGAACATCTGGAAAATAATCCAGCCAGGCCCCGGGTGCCAACTGCTTACCCACTGGAGAGGGCGCAGGACAAAAGGGTCATTCTCTCTTCCTTTTTTGACCTCTCCTTTAGGAACCAAGAAGTGAAAGTGCACAATTGTGTGGTTATACGACGGTCTCCTGCCTTTCTTTTTAAGTCAATCAAATCATCCCAGCTGGGGGATCACTGTATGCAAAGCTCAGAGAGTTCACGTAGCTTTTAAACAGGCCAAATCACGTGCAAATAATATTATGCACTTGTCTCAGGGTGACAAGGCAGCCTGACTTTGGTTTTAAGGAGTCAGATTTTAAAATGCAGTATCTCCCACCCTACCACCAGCTTAAACAAAAGCCCTGGGAAATGACACTCCTTGGATCTCAGCAGCTAACTCCTTGTTAAGCAGGGGCTGGACACAGAAGCCGGGCTGGGCACTAGCCGGGAGCCCTCGGGCAGGACTCGGATGTGTTCTGGGCTGTCATCGGTATAGACTTGACACTTCATCTGTATAAATGGCTTGTATAATAATGCACGTGTAATACTTGCCTTAAAGGCCTGCAGAGAGAATTTCACAAAATAATATATGCATGTACATATGTTTTCCTCACTTATTTATTCATTCACTCTTTGTCGCCTTGCTGGTCCTGTGAGCTGGGCCCTGTGTCTAACTGTGTGAACCAGGGACGGTGCCTATGTGCGGGGCACAGTGTGAGGGAAGCAGCAGACGAGGGCTTCCTTTCAGGGGTGGGGTGCTCCAAGGGAAGAGGGGTTCTGCAGAGAAGGGTGACCTGGCAGTGTTGCTGTGGGCCGGCAGGCCTAGATCATAGGGGTTCCGTCTTATGGTTATTGGCCACTGCCCTTGTCTAGACTCAGTGTGTGGGGTGGGTGCTTCTTCTCGGGTGACCTGCCAACGGACACCAGGCTGAGAGCAGTGCTGGGATACTGAGACTGACGTGGAGCATTCCCCTGTGTCCTGTCTGACCCACAACACGCCAGGAGGACGTGTGTGTACAGGGGGCGGGGAAGGGCTGGGACTCACGGAGACATACCCGCTGCTCCCTCCCCTGCGAGCGTCTGGGAAGAGATCACTGCAGACCCATCTTCATGTCCCCAGCGCTCTGCGCAGTGTGACCACAGCAGGTCCCCGGAGGAGATGATGAAGGAGGGAAAGAAGAGGAGGGTAAGGACACAGCACTGTCAGCTACGTCCCAGCCAGAGCTCCCCTTTGAGGGCTAAGACTTTGTTTTTTGACCATGGTCTTGAGGTACCGGTGAAGCCTGCGGGACCAACAGGCTGTGTGAGGGTGGCCACGGGGGACACCAGCCCACCATGTCCCTGGCAGAATGATGCTGTGACTGCACTGACCAGGACCCCTGAGAAGTCTTTGTGGCTTTTATAATCAGAAGCAAATTAGGCTACATTTTGTTTTTCTTCTCTGTAAGTTAGAGAAAAAAAACACTAAGGGAGAGGTTCCCAGTGTCCTTGCACGGGGCCCTTTGCCCATTCTATTCTCAGGCCTGGAGACAGTTTATATCCCTAATATTGGGAGACCTTGAGATCTTTCTTTGAGAGATAAGAGCAGAGAGGAAACCAGTGTTCAGTGACTGTAGGTGTAGACAATTATGATGAGTGTCAGGTACCCAGGACCCTGTTTTTCCTCCTGAAAGGAGGATACAGGATACATTTGGTGTATTACTCTTGCGTGGTGAGTAAACAATCTTGTTGAGTGTTGTCTTTGGAAGCAATAAAGTGCCTTAGATACATCTATGTTTTAAAAAGAGTATCATAATGAAGATGTACTTTACACATGTCTGTATTTCAAGGTGAATAGCTACGTGCCTGGAAATATGTGTAGAAGTGTTCGTGTTGGAAAGCTTGTGTGTCTCAAGAAGCCCTGCCCTTGAAGAGTGGGAATAGATTCCCACTCGGTGACATGCTGACTTGAAGAGCTGTGATTTGTGCTCTGTTGTTGAAGCTTTAAGGATTTTTAGTAGCCAAGTCTCTGAAAGCAGTCTAGGTCTACCGTTTGTTTATGTTATGAAAAAATCATCTTGAAGAGGGAGTTTGCGTTGTAGGTCAAGATTGAACGAGAAGCAACCCAAATACCACACCACCAGCGCTCTCTCAAAACTAAATTATAAATAGAGAACAAAACAGGAAATAGTGGTTTGCAAAATAAAGAAAGAAATACTTGTAGGTGCCTGAGACTGAGTGACAGAAAATCACAGCCACTGCCTCTTCAATAGAGGCCAGCGTCTTCTGTCTGCAACCGCCCTTTGGCAATCCTCACAAACTGTGTGGATCAGTTCTGCATTTCACAGGCACTGACCCCGTGTGTTGTTCTACCCTCCAGTCTCTGGCCACCCAGTTGACTGGTTTACTTAGCTCTCCTCACAGCCTATGGAGCTGTGCAGATGGGCAGATTTCCCTCCTGATCCCCTAGCCAGCTCCATCACCAGCTCTTGAGACTGCCCAAGACTGACTCAGGGAGACAGCTATAGGGATCCGTGCAAAGAGCCAGGGCGTGAAATCTGACTTTGCCCATTAATGGGTGATCTCCCATACCTCTCTGGGCCTCAGCAACTCATCTATAAACCCAAGAGCGGTAATGCTTATCTTCAAACCTTGGTGACAATTAAAAGAGATGAAATAGTTGAAGAGCTATCTTGGCGGCATGTGGTTTGCTTGTGTCTTCCTTGTTGGAAAGTGGGTATTGAGTGCTCCACAGGTGGACTTCTGAGCCTGGTGGACACTGTTAAAGATAAATGCCCTGGTGGGATCCTGCTGCCTCCAAGCTGGGCAGCTGCAGGAATCTTAGAAGAGGGGATGGCTCATTGATCATTCCTTTAGCACTTATTCAATAAGTCCCTAAGATGTGCCAGGCACTGAACTGGAAGGGGATTCATGGATGAAGATATAGACTCTCCTTCAAGGAGCTCATATTGGGACAGAGAGACACAGATGAAAATAAATAGAATAACGTGTTGTGGGTGCTTTGAAATGGTTCGCAGTCACAGGAAAGGGTGTAGAATAGAAAATTTCTGTCCAAGTAGTAGTTACCAGGCAGAGCTATTGGGGAGGAGGCTCTGGAAGGCTCCCTCCTAGAGGAACTTGAGACTTTGAAGGTGGCTCCAGGGGGAAAGGACTTACATTTGGGGCAGAAACTGATGTGGATAGAACTCTTTCTTAAAAAGTTAAGCAAAGACCAAGTAATGCCATTGCTCTAATTCCAACCTTAGACAAAACTGGGAGCGGGGGAAACGAATTGGATTTTTCTGAGACCGGATGTGATTCAACTCATTTACCTTGAGTTCTCACTGTGCCTTCCGTTCAGAGTGGAAGCGGGTCAGTCTCATTATTGTGTCCATGCCCATGAAACCTGGGATGAGCGGGGGTAGGAGAAGCGTGAATCTAGGGCAGAGTACAGGGAAACTTCAGCTTGGATGTCCTGCAGGGACAGTAGCACAGAGGGAGTGTCCAAAGGCTCCCTGGAGAGCCAGCTGCAAGGAGCTGGCGCAAGTGACCCGAAGGGAAGGTGTCAGGCCTGGGTGTGCCCCAGGCTCTGTGTTCCCTTAGTTGTTTTCAGTCTTTGGAAAACCTCAGCCCCACAGGACCTCTTTCCTAAGCATCTTGGGTTCTGTGGTCCTCAGCCTTCTTTTTTTTTTAAATTTTAACAAAGCTCCTTCTTCCTTCCCTGTTTCCCCTCCCTTCCTCTCTTTCCCCCCTCCTTTTCTCTCCATTCCCCTCTTCTCTAATTTTTTTTGGGGGGTGCCAGGGCTGGGATTGAACCCACTACCTCCAGTATATGGGACTGGCGCCCTACTCCTTTGAGCCATAGGCACCTCTTCTCTAATTTAATTGTTTTTCTCTCATATGAGCATGTAGTTGTTCATCGACTAGTTTCATATTAGCGCTGAGTTAGTACATTGGATGCTTGCTCTTTCTTTCTTATGATATTTTACTTAGGAGAATGTTCTCCAAATTCATCCAGGCAAATACAAAAGATGCAAAGTCTCCATCTTTTTAATGGCTGAATAGTATTCAATGGTATACATATACCAGAGTTTATTAATCCATACATAGGCTGATGGGTACTTGGGTTGATTCCACATCTTGACAATTGTAAATTGAGTTGCAATAAACAATCTAGTGCAAATGTCCTTACGTAATATGACTTTTTTCCTTTTAAGTAGATACCTAGTAATGGGATTGCAGCATAAATGGAAGGCCTACTTTTATTTAGCTCTTTGAGGATTCTCCAAAATTCTTTCCAAAAAGGCTGTGCTAGTTTGCAATCCCACTAACAGTGTATAAGTGTTCCCTTCTCTCTGCACCCATGTCAGAATCTGCAGCTTTGGGACTTTGTGAAGAGGGCTAATCTCACTGGGATTGTGGTCCTCTTCCTTGAGCTATGAGTTGCCTCTGAATGGTCCTCCTGCATATCACCCATGAATCTCTCTTCTCCTCTACTAAATGTTTAGTTTCTCTATGGGCTCTACCACAGCACCCAGCGACCCTGCACACCTCCACATGGACCACGTAAGCAAGGTCCTGGCAGTCACCCTGGGATCTTCCCAGGGAGGGAGAGTGTGGGAGGTCGGTGAGGAGCTGCTATGAAGCACTGGCCACTCACATCGCTGTCTGTTGGGGAGCCTGTCACTGGACAGTTTCACACTGCCTCCTGGGTGCTGAGGAGTTGCCAGGCTTTCTGCCTCGCCATAAGGGCACAGCTGAGGGTTCTAAAACTGTGCAGCTAAGACGGAGAGGGTGGGTCATGCCTGTAATCTTAGCACTCTGGGAGACTGAGGAGGGAGGATTCCTTTAGCTCAGGAGTTCAAGACCAGCCTGAGCAAGAGTGACACCCCATCTCTACTAAAAATGGAAAAATTAGCCAGGCATTGTGGTGGGTGCCTGTAGTCTCAGCTACTTGGGAGGCTGAGGCAGGAGGATGGCTTAAGTCTGGGAGTTTGAGGCTGCTGTGAGCTAGGCTGACACCACAGCACTCTAGCCATGGTGACAGAGTGAGACTCTGTCTCAGAAACAAACAACCTGAGCATCTGTGACTCAAGATTAGCTTCTCAGTGACAGGGCGCCTGCCACTTGCATTGCAGCCCTTGGTCCCTTTTGTTTTTATGTTGTCCTGTGGGACAAGGGATGCAGGGAGTCGGTGCCCATCTTGCCTTTGCTATCTGTGTACCAAGAAACTGAGTCTGCCAAGGGTTTGTTGCCTCTTTACTGGCCCTTCTGCCTGCTTGGCTGGACAGGGAGTTTAGCAGTGAAACCTGTTCAGATGAGGGGGCTGCGGCAGAACGGTGAAGCGACTTGTCTCCATCTTTCAGCGAGTCAGGAGTAGAGCCAGCACTGGAGCCTGGGCCCCCAAGGTCAGGGTCATCTCTTCCACCACCTAGTAGCATGCCTTGCGTAGCATAGACGCCGGCTAGAGTGGCTGCGGGCCGGCCGGCCACATCACTGTGGTTATTAGGCAGCCTGGCCAGCCCAGATGCACACGTGGGCTTGTGACTTGCACCTGACCCATCCCACCTCCCACAGGCTAGTGCGACTGGCCCTGGCTGAGCAGCAGCTGAGGATATCAGAGCCACTCACATATTTACATTGAGTTTGTCTGCTTTTATGTTTTGAAAATATGGGTGTACGAAATTTAAAAAGTAGAAAACAGTTTCCAGAGAAAAGTATCACTGCCAAAGACAATTGCCGCCGCTGTCAAAACCCCGCCAGAGGTATTTTCTGCATCACTAAAAGTCCGTCCTGTGTAGGTGTGTGTCCATCTGTGGGTGTCTTCCTCCCCCAGGTAGGAGAGCAGGCGCCACGCCCCTCTGTGAGCCTCAGCGCTTACCCTGAAGGTCATTCCCCACATTCCCTCACCTGTGACTCTGCCTCATGTCACTGCAGGGAGCGTTGCTTCTTCTCCCTCCTCCCCAACCTTGTTCTCAACCTGTAGGTTTTGCCTGTAGGCGGCTCTCCAGGTGTGGCGCAGAGAGACAGAATCCATCATCTGAAATAGGATAGTTAGGAAAGCTCCAAAGAAGCCTTTCTTACAATTTCTCCCTTTCTGCCCAGTCATTAACTGGCCTGCCTAATGGGCAGGCAATGTCGTCCCTTTCACGTAGTCTGCCCAGGTCTAACTAGGAAATCCCTTTAGCATGTAATCCAGGAAATGGTCACTCAGTGATGGAAGAGCCAAACAGGGACTGGGCGCCGGGCCCTCGGCTCACGGGGCAGACAGAGGAGGTGGGTGTTGGAAGTGAGGGCTGAGTCACCCAGCAGAGCTCAGGACCTGGCGGGGGGGGGGAGCCACAGAGAAGCAGTTCCTGGCAGAGACCGAGCAAAGAGCAGGGAAAGACCCCTTGTCTTCACCCAGCCCACTGCCCCTCCGAACTCAGACCAGCACCTAGCAGTGGGCAAGCCCAGACAGTGGCCTGCAGCCACAGGAATGGGGGACCAGCCGAAGGGCAGCCTTCTTCGACAGAGAAAGAGCAAGGGAGGGTGAGGGGTGCAGCAGAGGGCAGCAGACGGACCGGCACGCAGAGCGTCCAGAGGGAGTGCTGTCTTGTGTGACACTGCCACCTCTGGAGCCGGGCCCCTGCTCTCCCTTGCTCCTCGAGGCCATCTTACTCAGGAGCAGCTCCGCAGTGGGCCTGGTGGCAGTGCCGGACTAAGAGGCAGCCTTCCCTCTTCTTCCTGTGCTGGCCAGGAGCACCAGTGCACCCCAGAAAACAGGTAGATTTGGGGTAGAGCTGAGAAGCTGCCCAGCCAGGAAATCGTTCACCCCTTGCGGCGTGCCTGTCTCTCACGCCTGCCCACGTTATAAAGTTTTCCCGAACCCTGCAGATGGCAAGGGGTGCCTTTCCTCTCCATTGTGTGTAGTCTCTGGTCTTGGCTTACATACTTTACTCCGTTTTGGATCTTGGCTTTCTACTGCCCTGCATGCTGCACCTCTACAGGGGCAGGGAAGGTTCCAGCATTTAGGAGTGGTGGCAGCTTCTGTAGGTACATCCAGGACTGGGATGGATTTGACAGGCGTTCAGAGTCTTCCCTCACCACAGAGGGCCTGTAACAAGGAGCTGGGGAGCTCCTGGTACCCACCGACAGTAGAGCTGAGAGCTCTACCTCTGGGAAGGAGGGGCGTGGGTTTGAAGTCTCCATATGCCCGCTGGGCACATCTAGAAGTTTTGTGTCCTGTCAGTTGGAGGAACAAGTCTGCACCTTGCAACTCCTCTTGAGACAATTTTTGGCTTCATCACCTTTGAAGGTTCTGTTGAATCCTCTTTCTCCCTGGCTATTATGTAGGACAACTGGGGCTAACTAGTCCTTTTGTCCTGGATCAATTTCTGTTTTTTTCAGGACATGTTGACTTATTTTCAATTCTCTGTATTTATTCTTTATTTAGACAGGTAGAGACAAGTGCACATGAGAACTTAATTAATGGAACAAAATATCTATACCTAAGTTCTCCCGTATTTATTAAAGTCAAATAAGGTGGGTGGGGTGAGAGGGGTGTGGGTTATGAGAAATTACTTAATAGGTGCAATGTATATTATTCAGGTGATGGATTATGTTAAAAGTCCTGACTTCACCACTTCGCAATATATCCATGTAACAAAATCATACCTGTACCTTATGCATTTATACCAATTAAAAAATATTTATTACAGTGAAAAAAATTAAATTTTATTCTAAAATGGATTAAATTTTAGTCTATTCACACTTTAAATGTGAATTAAAACAATTGCAACTATAGTTTAGCGCACCTTATCTAAGTCTTCTGAGTATCAAAAATAACTCATTGCCTTTCACAAACAATTGTAATTCGCTGCATTATTATTATTGGTTCATAAATTGTTACAATTTGCTTCTTTGTCCTGTCAACACCACTCCCTGATATTCTTAAAATTATCTTTGTTCTGGTAATAATAATATGCTCCAAGCTAATCCGGACCCTTCTCTGTCCCCAGGATATAGAACCAGTTATCTCAAAAGAGTCCTGGTTTTACTCATAGTAAAGAATTGCATCAGAGAGCAGAATGTAGCTTCTCGGAATGAGTACACTCGCGTGTAGGCTTGGCCTTTTGTTGGCCGAATTTTAGTGTCAGAAATGGGCACAAATGTGTATAAAGGGGGTTATTTTCTAAATGTAATAGGTTATATTGGTGGCTGTATTCTTGTTGGTACGAAGGTTTCATTGACCATAAAAGTATTTTGTTTTCTTTTTTCCTTTCTTTCTCTTCCTCTCTCTCTCTTTCATCCTTTCTCCTTTCTTTCTTTTATACACTGATATATCTCAACCCCAAATTTTAAAATATGAAGGCACCTCTGCCTCCAGCTGCGGGCTGTCTAGACTCCAAGGTGAATGGGCTGCCCCGGCACAGGGACAGGCACACTCTGTGGGGCAACACCGTACCAGGTGCTTGGAGACTGGTCCCTGGCCTCCAGGAATGTGTATATATCGTGTATGTGCAGAAAACAATGCGAAAACTTTATAAGCCATTATTTAATCAGTGCTTGATAGAACTGGTAGTTCTGACAATAGGTGGCAAAGGGTTGGGAGATCAGTGTGTGAAGGTGGAAAGGTCTTTGAAGCAAGAGGGCTTGGGCCACCTTGGAGAATGGTTGAATCATACCTAAATGCCAATGTGCTTCTTTAATCTTGGGAACCAGCTCATGCACAGCCCTGTGCAGCCCTACGTAGAGGCATGGTATCAGGGTACCTACGAGAAGGTATAACACTAGACATCAGCTCGCAGTGAGGTCAACTTGGTGCCCCAGCACAAGAGAAGATAGGATTCTAGAAAAATAGGTTTTGAAATGACAGTGAGAAAGAGCATTACTGTTAGGTCAGGGACCCACCCCATGCAGTTAATAGAAGGAATAACAGAGAGCAGTGGAGAATGGACTTCCTTATATCCACTTCCTCTCAGTTCTTTTAGTAAGCACAGAAGCCATTGATCCTGCTTCCGGTCTGGCCAGCCCACCCCTTCTCCATGTACCACCAAACATCTTTGTGTCTCAGCTCTATCAGCAGCTCTGGCTTTAGCTGGCTCTGCTCTGCCTGGGGAAAACTTGAGCTCTGATACCCACCTTCCTATGCTTTTCTTGCCTCACCTCTCCCAACCTTACTGAAAGAACTGATTTCTCATAGCATTTCATGCAAAACCTCTGCTACACCATCGATCTTGCATCTTAGCACTGCCTCTCTACTGGTTTGCTTCCTCCCAAATGGTCACCACCTTAGAAAATGTGTCTTATTTATTCTCATCTGTCATCCAAGTGCCGAAGCATTGTGTTTGACCCTCACTGCATATTCACCAGAAATTTGTAGGATGAAATAATAAACAAATGAGTGAAGACATGAATAAATGTCTCGGGATAACTCCTGGATGACGCAGTGGCCTCACGAGATTTGGTCGTTTCTTGATCTTTATCTTGATGAAGCACCATTAGCCATGACCTTGCTTTGTATGTATCATATCTGCAGATACATACAGATAAAATGTCGTCCTCATATTCACAGAACAGACTCTAGTTTCTCTTGCTTTCATTTTTAGTATTTCTAGCCAAGCCTTGTTTTGATAAGGAGAGAGATGCAGGAGGCCAGCAGCAAATCACTTGATTTAATATGTCAAGCCAGGATGTGACGACTTCAGATCTCTCACTTGGAGATTTAGAGACTTGATGATTAGGCTACCCTAGGGACAGAATCTTTTAATGTTTACTAAAAGTTATTTGTTCCACCGTGGCTTCCAAATCTTACCTGAACTGAGACAGTCTGTGTTCACTGAAGTCTGTAATTGAAAGCAGAGAAATTCAGAGGTATTTTGGTAGTTCTCAAGTAATTTATAAATTTGGTTGTATTCACTGATCTATCTCTGGATAGGATGTCTTTGGACAGCATTCCAAGTCTTTGAAGGTCTTTGAAGATGGGGGAAATCTTTGGGAAAAGGGCAGTAACCCGGCTGCCACCCAGAGGGAGGTGACGTCAAGGAGGGTGATGGCGGCAAGGTACCTCTTTCAGGGGTCCAGAGAAGCACCCCTGTCCCTATCTGCTCATGCATGCTCTTCTTAGTGCTGCAACAACCTTCTCCACTATTTTGGATAATAAAGACCTTTTGGACTTTTTATTATTTTCGTTTGTGGTGTTAACACAGTGGCCAGTGAAGTTCTGTAGCTCAGGAACCAGAACCATGAAAAACAAGACAACAAAAGGCCATTTAAAGAAGCAAACATTTCCAGTAGAACTTCACAGAATAAGTATTATTCGCTCATTGTTTATTTTTTTCTTTATATTATTTTTCTACCCCTGATTTTAAAAATTTAAACAATGTTCAAGGGTACAAAGACGAAAGAAAAAGCATCTTTCATATCCTGCTTCCCAGATACAACCATCACCAGCCTTTTGTTGCTTCTTTTCCAGCTCTCTTTCTGAGCCTAATTACATTTGGATTTTCGTCATACATGGTATATACAAGAGATCTGTGTAGAGAATCATACTACATATTATCTTGCAATCTTCATATATGTAAGGATTTATGTATGTATATACACATGTACTTAAAATTGCAAAATATTTCATTTTATGACCATGAAATGATATCATAACCTAAGGTTGTTTTGAGGGACATTTTGATTGCTTCCAGTATTTCACTAATAAAAACAATGCTGCAAACAATACTTGGCTCTATACTACATTATCTTTGTGTTCTCTGGAATTTTTTTTTTTTTTTCAGTTTTTGGCCAGGGCTGGCTTTGAACCCGCCACCTCCAGCATATGAGGTTGGTGCCCTACTCCTTTGAGCCACAGGGGCTGCCCTGTTTTTTTTTTTTTTTGTTTTTTTTTTTGGCATAAATGCTTAGGAGAGATATAGCTGGATTGGGAAGTGTGTATGTGTAACTTTTTAAGTGGTTTTCAAATTGTCCTCCAGAAAGTTCAGCCAATTTGCAACCCTGCCAACAGTAAGGGGGACACCCATCCTATCACTCACTCACCAACACGGGGTATTGTCAAGGCTTTTCGTATTTGTCAATCTGACAATCAACAAATGATACCTCAATTTACTTTTTTGGAGAGTTGCCAGTAAAGTGTAGAATCTTCTTTTGTGGTAATTGACCATTTTTCCTTCCTTCCTTCCTTTCTTCCTTTCTTTTTCCTCCATCCCTCCCTCCTTTCTTTCCTTCCTTCTTTCCTCCTTTTCTTTTTTCTTTTTTTTTTCTTTTCTTTTTGAGTCTCACTCTGTCGCCCCGGGTAGAGTGCTGTGGCATCATAGCTCACAGCAACCTCAAACTCTTGGCCTCAAATGATTCTCTTGCCTCAGCCTCCTGAGTAGCTGGGATTTTTTTTCTTTTTTTGAGACAGAGTCTCACTCTCTTGCCCTGGGGTTGAGGACTGTCGCGTCATCGTAGCTCACAACAGTCTCAAACTCTTGGGCTCAAGACATCCTCGTGCATCAGCTTCCTGAGTAGCTGGGACTACAGACACCTGCCACAATGCCTGCCTAACTTTTCTATTTTTAGTCGAGATGGGGGGGTCTCCCTCCTGCTCAGGCTAGCTTCAAACTCCTGAGCTCAAGCATGAGCCACCATGCCTGACCCCCTTCCTTCTTTCTTGAGGAATTGTCTTTTTGTGTCCCTTGCTCATTTTTCTATTGTGTGAATGTGTGTGGGGGGAGGTCACTTTAATTTTAATAATTTGAAGAAGTTCTTTGTATTAACCTTTTGTTGGTCCCATATGATGTAGCAAACAATTTCCCCAATTTACGAACTTTATTTTCAATCTTTTTTGTGATTTTACTTTTGCTTTACGAAAGCATTTGAGTTTTATGTAATCATGTTTATCAATCTTTCTAGTTCTGCTTGTTGAGTTTTCTAACATATATTCTTTAGAAAGGCCCTCCCCATCTCAAGAGGATAAAAATGTTGACTTGTATTGTCTTCAGTACTTCTTAAAGTTTCTTTTTAAAAATGTATATGTGAGTCCTAGACGTTTCTAGAAGTTTTGCTGAAATATAGCTAAATGTTTATTTAATTCTAAATGCCAATTGTCTACAAATCTTTTATGGGTTTTTTCTGTCTTGGTGTGAAATGCTTCCAAATTTTGTTAAAAAATAAAAATGTAGTATATATTTAATTTCTTGACTAACTTTTTCCATTGATCAAATTGCTACCCCTGTGCAATGTTGCTGCCATTGTTGTAGTTTTATAATACATCTTAGTAACCCTCACTGGCCTTTGTTTTTTTTTTTCTTTTCCTAAAGTCACATTAGATTTTTAATATTATTGTTATTTAATTCATAGACTAGTTTAGGTGAAAATTATTTTTTTTAAATATCCATCTGTCCAATTAATACAATTATCTTTTTATTTATTCAAGTCTCATTTAAGGGCATAAATAGAATTTTTAAAAATATTATTTTTTTCATTTGACTCCTTCTACCTCTTTTTCTTTCTTTCTTTCTTTCTTTTTTTTTTTTTTTTGAGACATAGTGTTACCTTGTTGCCCTTGGTAGAGTGCCATGGCATTACAACTCACAGCAACCTCCAACTCTTGGGCTTAAGCGATTCTCTTGTCTCAGCCTCCCAAGTGGCTGGGACTACAGGTGCCCGCCAGAATGCTCAGCTCAGCTATTTTTTGTTGCAATTCTCATTGCTGTTTTAGCTGGTGGGGGCCGGGTTTGAACCTGCCACCCTCGGTATATGGGCCGGGCGCCCTACTGACTGAGCCACAGGCGCCGTCCCAACTTCTTATTAAATCTATATGAAGGACTGTGAAGAGTCTGAGAGCTTTTTCTGAAAGCAAACAAATTAGCCAGCCCCAGCATCACAGCTGGCCATGTTGTTAGAACAAGGAGCCCGTCTGCCTATCACCCAAGCCAATCAATGGAGAAGTGGAAGAGAGAGCAACAGTTTCACTTATATTTACACAAAAGCCAACAATTCCAGAGAACAGTGAGGACATTACTTCAAAGAGCTGTTCTGCCCTCCTGTTTCCCTTTGTTACTTTTATTCTTTTATTATTCTTTTATTACTCTTTCATAATATATGTTAAATAGATTTTTTCCTCATAGGTTACAAAGTTACACAGTATCTTCCTTTCTTAAAGTGGTTGTATCTTTAAATCATTCTTACTCTAGACTAAATTTATAGTTAGTGAACACTCCCCTGGGTGCACAGACTCTCCTGGGTCCTTGACTGGTACCATGAAGTTCAGTTCCCCAACTGATCTATGACAGGGGGCCTTGGAAGTGAATAAACAATATTCAGATGTTGGCAGGTGGGCTTGTTGGGGCCTTGTTGGGGCCTGACCAGCGGCACCCTGCATGAAATGGCCATTCAGGTTAACAGTGGCTGCTAACAGAAAGAGATGCAATGCCTTCTCTAATTGTGCGTGTTCTCTTGTTTACTTTTGAACTTGATGTTAGTGAATTCATTCCTGACTTTCAGCGTAGAAAGACAGAGAAACATTTCTTAAACTAGGAAAAATTCTCACGTGTAAAGGCTGTAGAGATAAATTAATGATGGAGTAGAAACTTGATACTGATACTGGAGTTCCAAATGGGACTCACACCAACTTTCACATAGTATAAGCACATCTTATTAAATAAATTTTGGTAGTTCTTTAATGTATTTGGTAGCTTCTTTTTTTGAAAATGAATTTTTGGCTATCTGTTGGCACTGTGGTGTAGAGACACTAAGTCTAGAAGTAGAATACTTTTTTGTGTTAACAAGTTTATGTTCCCTGATCAGAATTCTTGCCTCTAAGATACCTTTAATTACATACATCATTATTTTATGTACCCCTAGGAAAGAAAAAAATGTGCTCCCTATGGAAATCTGACGTGCTTAAAGTGCTGTATGGTACTGAGTTCAGAGATGTAAATGAGTGGAAAAACTTGCATTTCAGAGTCAGTGAAATAGGGCATTTTTCTTAAACGCACAAGAATTGGAAAAATTGACATCTAAACCATCTTGTCCATTTATCTGAACTATTAACAGTGCACTCAACAAATAACTTTATACTTCAAAATTCTATTAACTATAATGATTTTTCCAAGAACAAGCAATCGATAGAATACTGTCAATATTCAGAGAATTAACAAAGCGACTTTAAATGTATAAAGGATTCCCTATATTTCCCTTATCATGTTTTTAAGAATTTCTTCCTGAGCAGAGCAATCCAGTTCCTGTGGTACCGCCTGGGTAGGGTGCAGGGACAGCTCTCTCTGCCTTTTCCCACTGATTCACTCATTCTGCAGCCTTGTAAGCCAAAGCCTTTCGCTTCAACTAGAAGTTACCACTGATCCTTAGAAGTGAATTACATCACCTAACATTACTCCTGAGTTAAAGTCTAAAGTTCTGCCCCACTTGTCAAATTCCTGAACATTCCAGAAATCTGACACCTGAAACTGCTGTGTTCTCTGGGTCCAGGTTGATCAACTATCTCTCACCTTAAGATTTAGGCAATTCTTACTATTTGTATGTTTAGTGCTATGCTAAGATACTATCTAGAGGATTGTCCATAGTGATCAATTACTCAGAGTTCAACCATCTTTGCATTGGTGGTATTTTAGCACGTCTCCATCACTTATACTGAGAGACAGTGTCACTGTCACCCAGGCGGGAGTGCAGGGGCCCAGTCACAGCTCACAGTAGCCCCGACCTCCTGGACTCGAGTGATCTTCCCCCATCGCCCTCCCAAAGCCCTGGGATTATAGCTATGAGCCCATGGCGGCCCTCCTCTTCTTGACCACATACGTTTTTGCATAGTTTGGGTCGTTTTTATGTGTGATGCCTTTTTTACTCAACATCATGTTATTCAGAGAGTGTTGGTATAGGCTTTTAATTAGTTGATTAAATTGTTTTCTTCTGTAGCTATAGGAACTATTTTCCTATTGCTTGCTATTGGGTTGTATCAGTTTTATTTTCGCACTTCTAAATAATGTTAAAATGAACATCTAAGTTCATAAATCTCCACCTTTTGATAGAGGGACGTCATCAACTTTTGAATAGGTGATCTTTTTTTTTTTTGAGACAGAGCCTCAAGCTGTCACCCTGGACAGAGTGCCGTGGCATCACAGCTCACAGCAACCTCCAATTCCTGGGCTCAAGCGAGTCTCTTGCCTCTGCCTCCCAAGTAGCTGGGACTGCAGGCGCCCACCACAACGCCCGGCCATTTTTTGGTTGCAGCCGTCATTGTTGTTTGGC
>CAUYRH010003149.1:0-13848 GCA_963574655.1 Perodicticus potto
CAAAAAATGGCCGGGTGTTGTGGCGGGCACCTGTAGTCCCAGCTACTTGGGAGGTGGAGGCAAGAGACTCGCTTGAGCCCAGGAATTGGAGGTTGCTGTGAGCTGTGATGCCACAGCACTCTATCTAGGGTGACAGCTTGAGGCTCTGTCTCAAAAAAAAGAAAAAAAAAAATCAGCTTGCTGGGTCCTATCCCTAGAGTTTCTGACTGCGTAATTCTCTAGGGTAGGTTCAAGAATTGGTATGTCTAACAAGTTCCTAGATGCTGCCAGTCTGGGAACCATAAGTTTAGAATCCTGGGTTAGGAGTTTAAATGCCAAATCTCAAAAACCTAAAAAACACCACATATTTTCTGAGTTCTTTAAACACACCTTGTAAGCTATTAACACAATAGCTAGAAAAGTAATGAAATAAACATCTAAGTTATCAATTACTAATCAAGTTAGGTTAAGATGAAAAGGAAATCATTTGTATAAATGTATTATCACCACATCTCTGTGACCATCAATCAGGAAGACTAAGCTTCTTGAGAACAGAGATTTTGTCTGTTTACCTTTGCATACCTAATCTTGCCTGCTTGGTATAAGTGTGTATTCAATTTAGTTGAGTAACAAATGAGTCAATAAAAATCAATCACCACGAAATATTCCTTCTTGTAAAAAAAAAAAAAGAGGGAAATGTGATCTAAAGAATAAGCAGTAGCCTCTAAAAATTTATACAGATGGTTAGAGACAGACTCTTGATTAAAACTCTCCCCTTGATCTTACTGTTCAATGACCTTTATTCCCCACCATACTTCTAAGACTTCAGAAGATGGTTCTCAGAAAAGCTCAGTTTCCTTGGTCTTTTATTAAAGATTAGCTACAGAAGGCAAATAATTTTATCCACAGTACTTTGCAATTGTAAGAAACTTAAGAGGCTGATTTATAAGTTAAAGAAAACTGACTCTTACTGCTAACTAAAATCTTCACAACAAATAAAAAATAAGCAACACATTAAAACTTCACTGGACTTAACATTTTTTTCTTTCTGAAGGACAATATTCAATACCAGAAGATGTTCATAAAGTTACAATAACTACTTAATTCTCTGAAGTTTAATGAGGCTTACTCTACCAATATTACTTGTTTTACTAAGAAGTATTTATAACCCTAAGTTTTCTCTCTATAAATAAGAGACTATGAATATTCTAGACCTTTTAGTTAATTCACTAATTAATATATTGGTGAATCCTTTTCCCACTGAAAAGTTGGAGAATATGTAATACATAAAGAGGAATATTTCCAAATAGGAAGCAACATGAAATAGTTTGTGAAATGCTTCTGTGTTTAACTAGTATTAATGAATTAATATAACAAAACAGCTTTGTGAAGAGTCAAAGGTTTTAGGATAAGGACCATAAACCTTTATCTTTGAGCTTCAATGCCTACTGCCTTTCCTTTTTTTGTTGAGTAAGTAACACAAGTATGAGACAAAACATTATCAATGAGTCAAAACATTTATCAATGCTTATGAATGACATCTCTATATCCTGTTTAAATCTCTATATCTTTTGAAAGTTTTAAAAACAGATTTCATTCTTTATCTTGCTTCTATGAGCACGTCCTTGGCCAGGTCAACATAAGCAAATGACTTAAATAAAAGCAAAAATCGGATCAAAATAAAACTACAAAAAAAGTGTCACATTTTAGCCATCTGTGTATTTTAAAATGTGAATCTAACTTTAAGAAAAGGTGTCAAATTTTCTAATACAGGTGACAAAGCAAACTGAAAAGAAATGCAATTATGACAGGTATAGAAGGTACATTGCTCTTAAATTCGTATTATAGAAGTCCACATCTCAAAGGCATTTATGTTTATATTTAAATACACGTAACTTCTGCATACTAGATTACTTAAAATAACAGTTTGCAATATTTGGAAAGAAAGGACCAAATCCAAATAACTGAATTGTTAATAAAAATAAAATATTCTCGACTCAGCGCCTGTGGCTCAATGGGCTAAGGCGCCAGCCATGTACACCTGAGCTGGGGGGTTCGAATCCAGCCCGGGACCGCCAAACAACAACAAAAAAAGATGGCTACAACCAAAAAATAGCCGGGTGTTGCGGCGGGCGCCTGTAGTCCCAGTTACTTGGGAGGCGGAGGCAAGAGACTCGCTTGAGCCCAGGAATTGGAGGTTGCTGTGAGCTGTGATGCCATGGCACTCCATCCAGGGTGACAGCTTGAGGCTCTGTCTCAAAAAAAAAAAATTCTCTTCCTGCTAAAGTGCTCGTCACATATCTGTATACTGAACATTTCTGGTATTAATTCGAAGAGTACTAATGTCCATCTTTGAGACTTTTCCAAGAGACTGAATAAAATATCAAAAAATAACAGTATTAACACATAAAACAAAGAGAAAGGAACTTTCAATTCCTTACACAGTAGTTCTTTTTCCTACCTTCACATGCCAGCACATACCAAGTAAACAAATAAACAAACTTAACTTACAATTTCAGAAGATTCCTATCTCTTGAAATCTATTGTGATAAGATTTCTCTACTAAAGGTTATGCCCAAAAGTTTAATTTTTAAATTATTAAAAAGCTCATAAAAAATTTTAATGTAAGTTATTACTCTATGCCAAAGGGATAGGACTAGTAAAAAAGTAGAGGACAGAATTTCTCTGAAGGAACCTTATGATTAACCTTATTAATAAAACATAGAGTAGATGAAAGCAATTCCTTCAGATAAAGCAGGGAGAGAAGTTTCTCTTTTCAGATAATGAAGTTTGCTATTACTTTCTTTTTTTTTTTTTTTTTGAGACAGAGCCTCAAGCTGTCGCCCTAGGTAGAGTGCTGTGGCATCACAGATCACACTAACCTCCAAATCCTGGACTCAAGCGATTCTCCTGCCTCCACCTCCCAAGTAGCTGGGAATACAGGCGCCTGCCACAACGCTTGGCTATTTTTTGGTTGCAGCCATCATTGTTGTTTGGCGGGCTCAGGCTGGATTTGAACCTGCCAGCTCAGGTGTATGTGACTGGTGCCTTAGCCGCTTGAGCTACAAGTGCGGAGACGAAGTTTGCTATTACAATACAACAGACCAATGACCCTGTATATTGGTTAATAAACTGATAAAACTGATCTATCAGTCATTTATACTTTAAATGTGAATTATTTTAATAAAAAACATATTCACAAAACTAAAAAAAAAACAAGAAGTATTCTGAACATAATTTGGAATTTGGGGTACTTTGAGAATACTGTGAGCATGGGAGACTTGGCTGGGAGATTCAGGTCGGAGGGTGCTATTGAGTATAAAAGAGGATATATTGACTTAATTTTGCCTAGGGATGTAACAGAAGAAACTACAAAAAATTGTGCCACAGAAAATAATTTGTGCATTTCTTAATTTTATGTGACATTTCACCTGATACCGCCCTTTTAAAAACACTGATCACATCAGGTAGAAGCCCAGCTGGCATGTAACAAACACATTAGAACAATCACTTAAGAGTTTAACCAGTGAGTAAACGCTTTGAACTTCAGAAAGAAGGGAACTTCTAGAGCAGTGGTTCTCAACCTGTGACCCACGGGAACTGTATTAAAGGGCCACAGCATTAGGAAGGTTGAGAACCACGGTTTTAGAGGAATGAGAGGTACAAACCAGAACATATGAAGCAATGTTAAGGAAAATGGAATTACTGAGTCTGCTGAAGGTTAAATAAGGATATTCAAGATTGTCAGGAGTTTGTAGAAAAATTTTTAGGGCTGGGTTCACGCCTATAATCCGACCACCCTGGGAGGCTGAGGCAGGTGGATTGCCTGAGCTCAGGAGTTCAAGACCAGCCTGAGAAAAAGAGAGACCCCGTCACTAAAAACAGCTGGGCGTTGTGAAGGATACCTATAGTCTCAGCTACTTGGTAGGCTGAGGCAAGTTCTGAGGCCACTGCACTGTACCCAGGATGACGACAGAGTGAGACTCTGTCTGTCTCCAAAAAAAAAAAAAATAATAATAATAATAAAGAAAGAAAGAAAAATGTTTAGAACCTATCATAGTAACCACTACCTTGGAACTAGAAGTGTAACTAAGAAGTACAATCCTCTTTAGAAAAAAAAAAAATTGAGTCTCATTCAAAGAGTCTCACGTTGTCACCCTGGGTAGAGTGCTGGGGCATCATAGCTCACAGCAACCTCAAATTCTTAGGCTCAAGCGATCCTCTGCCTCAGTTTTTGCATTTTTAGTAGAGGCAGGGTTTTACTCTTGCTCAGGCTGGTCTTGTACTTGTGAGCTTAAGCAATCCACCTGCCTCTGCCACTCAAGAGTGCTAGGATTACAGGTGTGAGCCACTGTGCCCAGTCTAGAAAAAAATTTCTTAAAAATAAAGACTCTTCATTAAAAAGGATCAGGAATGGAAACTTCCTGAAGATCTTGGTTGATGACAATTATGCTTTGTGAATACAGGAAAAGAACTGAATGTCTCTGTGAAGAATTCTAAACCTCAAGACACTATGATTGGAGAACTTTTCTGTATTTCCAAAGACACGTAAAGTAAATATACAAAAGTTTCAAGGAGAAAGATAAATTAAAAAAAAATTCAAGAGGTTAAAGCTATTAAATGCTTGGGCAGCGCCTGTGGTTCAAAGGCGCCGGGCCCCATATGGTGGAGGTAGCGGGTTCAAACCTAGCCCCAGCCAAAAAAAAAACAAGCTATTAAATGCCACCTGAAATGGAGGAGGAAAGTTTTATTATATGTATAGTGAGTTTATTTCTCTAATTTTAGTAATTCAAATAAGTTCAGTGAAACAGTAGAGGAAAAAATGCTTATAAATCTAATTTTAAGACATAACTACAACTTTACTCTAATTAAAACTCAGGTATCTTCACTGAAACCAACCTTTTCTATAAAAGACTGCATTGAGGAACTCTTCTGCTTGTCTCTCGAATCGAATGATTTTTGCTTGTTCTTGTTTAAGCAGAGCTTCTTGCCCAGCTCCCGAAGCTGGTTCATCCAGACCGACTAAGTGTCCCTGCAAAAATATTTGGTGAAATAGTTGCAGAGAAGTCTTTCTTCATTCAATATCATCAAAAAGCACAAGTGCATAATCAAAGACAAATGCTAACAGCAAGTAAGGTAAACAAGTGTAGTACAATTACAAAATTTTAAAACTTCAAATCAGGATAAAATTTATCTCCATAAAAGTATAAAAGTATAAACGTACATTTTGGGTAGATTTTATCCATATTTTTCAAGTATGAATTTTGTTCAAACTTCACAGGTAAACCCTAATTATTAAACTGTAATTACCAAAGGGAAAATTTCCTTGAACAACCAGATATATTGGTTCTATTATACGCTAACAACAGTTCATGGGCAACTCAATTTAGACATGCTTCACTCTGTGTGCGAGGCTAGAGTGCATCATAGCTCACCATAACCTCAAACTCCTGGGCTAAAGTGGTCCTCCTGCCTCAGCTTCCTAAGAATCATACTATACCATCCAGCTAATTTTTCTATTTTTTATAGACAGGGTCTTACTACATTACTCAGGCTGGTCTTGAACTCCTGCCCTCAACCAAATCTCCTGCCTCAGTCTCCCAACATGCTAGGATTACAGATGTGAGCCCCTGTGCCTGGCTCATAATACTTCTGTAAGTTAAAAAAACAAAACAACAACAAAAAAAACCCTCAAAATTTCATTTGAGGATCATGTTTGTCCTCCTAGTATGAGATCTGTTTTCACTAGTCCCAAAACACAAACATTTTTTAAAGGCCCATGGGGGTGGAAGGAGAATGCATCCGTATGTATATACATATATATTTGCATATATATGTATGTTTAGATTCATAATTCCGTCCTTCATGTTTTACAACTATGGTTGTCAAACCTTTAGTGGGTTGTGAAACTGTTTAAGAGGTCAAAAATTAGCACTAGAAAAAGAACTGAAGGCTCAGCGCCTGTGGCTCAACGGGCTAAGGCACCAGCCACCTACACCTGAGCTGGCAGGTTCGAATCCAGCCCGGCCCGCCCAATGACGACAGCTGCAACCAAAAAAATGGCCGGGTTGTGGTGGGCGCCTATAGTCTCAGCTACTTGGGAGGTGGAGGCAGGAGACTCGCTTGAGCCCAAGAATTGGAGGTTGCTATGGGCTGTGATGCCACAGCACTCTATTCAGGGTGACAGCTTGAGGCTCTGTCTCAAAAAAACAAACAACAACAACAAAAAAACCCGAAAAATAGAATGAATAGTTATGTTCCGAGTGTAAGCACTTTACTTCTTTTGTCACTATGCACAACACATACACAATCTCAAACCTCTTTGCAGTAAAAAGTGTGGATTAAAAAGTTTCTCTGACCAACAAGTTCCAATATGCTGCACTAAATTCATCCCTAAAACTCCTAGCATCTGCTCCCAGACGGCAGGAACACCAGACTAACTTGACAACGCTTTCAATTTATTTCCACTCTTCTATCTTACAATAATAGAAAATTAAGAGTATAAAGAAAAGCAAAGTGCATCTTTTAAGTGTTCTTTAAATTCTAGTGATATAATTTACTTCAAATCACTGCAATATATGAATTCATGCATTGACTTTCATCATGGGAAACTTAAAATTGCACTAAGAAAATAGGATATGATTTGGCACAATGAAAAGGAAATAAGTAATACAATGAATGAACATTACAACGTGGAAATGATTTCCTAAAAAATTTTAAATATGCCCACTGATATTTGTATCCAGGTTTCTACAGAAACATTTAACATATATTGCAAAAAAAGAGTTTAATATGAAAAACTCACATATCCAAACTAAAATAAAGATCCTTTAACATTTCTATATAAGATATAGTAAATCTGCTATACAATTTGTTAACAATTTTTTAGCTAGGCACAGTGGAATGTGCCTGTAATCCCAGCTACTCATGAGGCTGAGACGGGAGGATCACTTGAGTCCAGGATTTCAAGACCAACACAAGCAACACAATGGGACCTTGTCTCAAAAAAAAAAAAGAAAGAAAGAAAGAAAAAGAAAAAAAAATAAGTTAAAAAAAACTTGTTAAAGAAATCAATCTATATTCAGTAGAAACAAAGTCATATAGAAAGTACTAGTTAAGTACAGCATTAAAAATAATTAAAATGCACTTTCTTTAAAAAAAATTAACAAAACATTTTAAGTCTTATAAATCATAAGAACCTTCAGTATAGGTGTATTTGTCAACATTCTCTTTTATAGGCTAAAGAAGCTATTATTTTAAAAAATGAAATAATGCAATTTTTATGTTGATTTAACATCTAAAAGGTGCTAGAAACAGGGATCAATTAAAATTTAATAAACTCTTCAACTGAATACGACTTTGGTATCATTTCATTGTTATTGAGTTTTTTAAAAATCAGACATTGTGTGGCATAAAGTATACTTAACTCCTTACCCCTACATTTCAATCATTTAAAGGCAGATACCAAACAACATATCTCTACTTAAGACTTCCTTTAAGGTAATATTCAGGGTATCCTCTAATATAAAGCAACACAAAGCAGCTAACTTTACAGTTAGTAGACAGGCATTACATATTCTTTCTTGAATCAAACAATTACTAATTATATTAGCCTGGACTCTGAAATGCACATATCATTTCTAGTTGGTTCTTAATCAATAATAGTCACACCTATTTGTTTTTAAACACTTTTATTGTAATGTAAGTCATACATACAACTCCCCTATTTCACACGTAAAACTGAATGGTTTCTATTTTACAGTTGTGAATCACCATCACTACAATCTAATTTTTTTTTTTTTTGCAGTTTTTGGCCGGGGCTGAGTTTGAACCCGCCACTTCTGGCATATGGGGCTGGCGCCCTACTCCTTTGAGCCGCAGGCGCTGCCCCACAATCTAATTTTAAAACATTTTCATACAAGAAACCCTGTGCCCATGAACATTCAATCCCCATTTTACTGGCTTTCCTTCAACTCTAGGCAACCACTATACTACTTTTTATCCCTATAAATATGCCTATTCTGGACATTTCATATAAATGGGAGTCATAGTTTTTTGAAGACTGACTTCTCTTAGAATAACGTTTACAAGGTTTATCCACATTGTAGTATGTAACAGTTAACTATTAGTACCTGTGTCCTTTTATGCCAAAAAATGTATACATTTATTTATCCATTTATCAGCTGATGAATATTTGGGCTATTTATACTTTTTGGCTACTATATTTACAGGTCTTGTATGGACATATATGTTCATTTGTCATACATATACTTAGGAGTAGAATTTCTATATCATATTTTAAGTACATTTAACATTTTGAAGAAGTGCCAAACCAAAGCACCTACAGTTATACCATTTTATATTCCCAACAGCAATGGATTCTAATTTCTCTGCATATTCACAAACATGTATTTTTTGATTACACCCATCATAGTAGATGAGAAATGATATTTCATGGTTTTGATGTATTTTCCTAATGATGAATGATGCTCAACATGTGCTACTGGCCATATGGATACTCTCTCTGGACAAACGTCTATTCAGATCCTTTGCTCATTTTCTTTTTTAAATTGAGCTATTTATATTCTTATTGTTGAGTTGTAAGATTTATTGATATATCTGATACAAGTTCATTAGATATATATGATTTGCAAATATTTTCTCCCATTCTTTCTTATCACTTAAATGATGGTACTGATGATAGCACAAAAATTTTAATTTTAATGAATTCCGATTTATATATTTTTTCTTTTGCCCCTTGTGCTTTTGGTGTTGCCATCTCAAAAGCTCAACAGACTCAAGGTCATGAATGAAGATTTACTTCCATGTTTTCTTCCATGAGTTTTATAGTTTTAGGGCTTACTTCTACATGTCAAGTTAATTTTTCTGTATGGCATAAAAAAGAGTCCAACCTCATTCTCTTGTATATGGATACCCAGTTGCTTCAGTACCTATTTTTTGCTCTCTTTACCCCAGATAACTGTTTTGGAACTCTTATCAAAAGTCACTGGTTATACATTTTACTTCTGGACACTGAATTCTATTCCACTGATCTACACATCTATCCTTGTAACAGCACCACATTATGTTGAATCATGCAGTTTTTCAGTAAATTTTGAAGTCAGGTAATGTGAATCCTCCTAATTTGTTCTCTTTTATAAGATTATTTCGGCTATTTGGGGTGCCTTAATTTTGACATGAATCTTACGATCAGCTTGTTAATCTTTGCAAAAAAATTAGCCAGAATTCTGATAGACGATGCACTGAATTTGTTATCTTATCAATATTAAAGTCTTCTGATCCATGAACATGGGATGTTTATTTTCTTTCAATTATGTTTTGTCATTTTGTAAGTTACAGAGAATAAATTTTATATTTCTTCCATTAAATTTATTCCTAAGCTTTTTATTCTTTTTGATGTTACTGTAACAGTGTTTTCTTAATTTCTGCAGTAAATGGAATTGTTTTCTTGTTCCATTTCATGTTCATGTTGTTCATTGCTAGCATACAGAAACAAATGATCTTTTAATAAATGATGTGATATTCTGAACCTTGCTAAACTTAATAGTGTTTCCTAGTTTCCTCAGGACTTCCTATATACAATAACATGTCATCTGTAAACAGAATTTTACCTCTACTTTTGTAATCTAGATTACTTTGGTTTCTTTTTATTACCTAACTTTCTTGGCTCGAACCTCCTGTCCAACACTGAACATCTATGTGGTAAGAGTAGATATCCCTGTCTTGTAATACTAAGTCTGATTCTAATAGTTGTGTGTTTATGCAGCTCAGGTTGGAGAAGTCCAGTGCTAGTCCTAGTTTTTTGGGTGTTTTTAATTAAGGGTATTGGATTTGGCCAAATGCTCTCAGAGGGCATCTACAGAGATGATAGTGTGGTTTCTGCCATTTATCTTATTAATACACTATATTAAACTGGTTGATTGGGGGTGTTGAGCCTACTTTGTCCTAGGATAAATTACAGTTGGTCATGGTATATGTATAATACTTTTTATATGCTGCTGAAGTTGGTTGGCTAATGTTTTGTTCAGGATTTTTTGTGTTGGTATTCATTAAGTGATACTGGTTTACCACAGTTTTCTTGTGATACTTTTCTTTGGTTTTGGTATAAATAATATTAGCCTCACAAAATGGGGAAATCTTCCTCCTTCTTCTATACTTGGGAAAAGTCTGTGAAGAATTGGTATTAAATATCTAATAGAAATTACCAACAAACATACTTGGTCATGGGCTTTTCTCTGATGAAAGTTTATAAATTACTAGAACAATCTCTTTCATTTTAAGTTGTGTTAGTTTCCTAGGCCTGTTCTAACATATTATCATAAGCTACATGGCTTAAAACAGCAGAGATTTATTATCTCATAGGTATGGAGTCCAAAAATCCAACATTAAGGTGTCATAGGGCAATTCTCCTTCTAAAGGCTCCAGGGAAGAGTCCTTCCTTGCCTCTTCCTAGCTTCTATTGGTTGCTGACAATCCTTGGCATTCCTAGGCTTGTGGCAGCTTAACTTCAATTTCTACCTCCATCCTTACATCATCTTCTTCCCTATGTGTGTGTCTGTGTCGCCAACTCTCTCTCTCCTGATAAGGACACTGGTCATTGATTTAGAACCCACTTCAATCCAACAGGTCTTCATCGTAACTTGACTGCATCTGCAGAGTTTACCACAGTGATCTCTCACTGTGCCTAGTTTAGAAATCAAACTTTCTTAAAGGTATGTATATATAGGAAAAATATAGTATATACAAGGCTCAGTACCATCAGTAGTTTCAGGCAGCCTCTGAAAATCTTAGAACATATTCCCCCTCAGATATGGGGGACTACTACATATTTCCAAGTAATGTGATACCTCAGGTACCAGGGGTTAGGACTCAACATACCCTTTTGGCAGACACAATTCAACATACAACATAGGCCTATCCATATTTTCTATTTCTCTTTGCAGCAGTTTAGGCAGTTGGTATCTTTCAATGAATTTGTCCTTTTTTAATTTTTTTTTACCTTTACAGTTCAATTTACTATATAGAAAAGACTTGGGTTTATATTTTCAGATAAATTCTGAACTGAGATTACAATATTGTAACAAAAAATTTTTATATTAATTCAGTACTTTTCAGCATACACATTGAAATACATAGGTTCAAACTTCAGATTTAGGGCAGTCTTCAAATACAATACAGACATTTCTTGAAGTTACCATAATATTCACATGTAGTATGTACAACTCTGAGCTATTTCACACAGAACAGCTTTCCTATGAATATGGTAAAATTGATAGTGCCATGAAGTTCAAGGCTATACAGTTAAGCTAAGGAATCAAAGGTTTGGCATGTCTGGACTACAACAATACACAACACGTAAAGGAGGTAGGACACATTTCCTCCTCTTTAATTATAATTTTAACAAGTTGCATGATAGCTTGAAATTTTGCATAAAATCCCATATTATACATATTCTACCAATATATCTTGGAAAAGTCCAAGGACAATTAGATGACAATGGTTTGGAATCCTAATTTTTTTTTTTTAATTTAATGTTGGGGATTCACTGAGGGTACAAGAAACCAGGTTACATTGACTGCATTTGTTAGGTAAAGTCCCTCTTACAATCGTGTCTTGCCCCCAAAAGGTGTGATGCACACCAAGACCCCACCCCCCTCTCTCCTTCCCTCTCTGCTCTTCCTTTCCCCACCCCTCCTTTCTCTTTTTGCTCTCCCCTTCCCCCATCGTGTCATTAATTGTCCTCATATCAAAATTCAGTACATAGGATTCATGCTTTTCCATTCTTGCGATGCTTTACTAAGAATAATGTGTTCCACTCCCATCCAGGTTAATACGAAGGCTGTAAAGTCTCCATTTTTGATGGCTGAGTAGTATTCCATGGTGTACATATACCACATATTGTTAATCCATTCCTGGATTAGTGGGCATTTAGGCTATTTCCACATTTTGGCGACTGTAAATTGAGCTGCAATAAATAGTCTAGTGCAAGTGTCCTTATGATAAAAAAGATTTTTTTCCTTCTGGGTAGATGCCTTCTGGTGGGACTGCAGGATCAAATGGGAGGTCTGGCTTGAGTTCTTTGAGGGTTCTCCATACTTCCTTCCAAAAAAATTGTATTAGTTTGCAGTCCCACCAGCAGTGTAAAAGTGTTCCCTTCTCTTCACATCCAAGCCAGCATCTGCAGTTTTGAGATTTTGTGATGTGGGTCATTCTCGCTGGGGTTGGATGGTATCTCAGGAGGTTTTGATTGCATTTCCTTAATAATTAGGGATGATAAGCATTTTTCATATGTTTGTTAGCCATTTGTCTGCCTTCTTTAGAGAAAGTTCTATTCATGTCTCTTGCCCATTGATAAATGAGATTGTTGGCTTTTTTCATGTGGATTACTTTGAGTTCTCTATAGATCCTACTTATCAAGCTTTTGTCTGATTCAAAATATGCAAATATCCTTTCCCATTGTGTAGGTTGTTGATTTGCTTTGGGTGTTGTCTCCTTAGCTGTACAGAAGCTTTTCAGTTTAATTAAGTCCCATTTGTTTATTTTTGTTGTTGTTGGAATTGCCACGGCAGTCTTTCCCTAGGCTGGTATCTTCCAGTGTTTTTCCTATGCTTTGAGGATTTTTATTGTGTCATGCCTTAAATTTAAGTTCTTTATCCATCTTGAATCAATTTTTGTGAGTGGAGAAAAGAGTGGGTCCAGTTTCAGTCTTTTACATGTGGATAACCAGTTCTCCCAGCACCATTTATTGAATACAGAGTCTTTCCCCCAGTGTATGTTCTTGTTTGGTTTATTGAAGATTAGGTGGTTGTAAGATGTTAGTTTCATTTCCTGGTTTTCTATTCAATTCCAAATGTCTATGTCTCTATTTTTGTGCCCGTATCATGCTGTCTTAATCACTATGGCTTTGTAGTACAGCCTAAAATCTGGTATGGTATGGAGGAATTGTGTCCTACCTCCTTTACATGTTGTGCATTGTTGTAGTCCAGAGATGCCAAACCTTGAGTCCTTTGCTTAACTGTATAGCCTTGAACTTCATGGCATTATCAATTTTGCCATATTCATAGTTCATACTAAGAACTGCCTTAGCTATACCGGGGTTTTTTTTTGGTTCCATACAAAATGCAGAATCGTTTTTTCCAAATCTCTAAAGTACAATGTTGGTATCTTAATAGGGATGGCATTGAATAGGTAGATTGCTTTGGGAAGTATAGACATTTTAACAATGTTGATTCTTCCCAGCCATGAGCATGGTATGGTCTTCCATTTGTTAAGATCCTCTGCTGTTTCCTTTCTTAGGATTTCATAATTTTCTTTATAGAGGTCCTTCACCTCCTTTGTTAAGTATATTCCCAGATATTTCATTTTCCTTGAAGCTGTGGTGAAGGGAGCTATGTCCTTAATTAGCCTCTCATCTTGACTGTTATTGGCGTATACAAGGGCTACTGACTTGTGGACATTGATTTTAAATCCTGAGACATTACTGTATTTTTTGATGACTTCCAGGAGTCTTGTGGTTGAGTCTTTGGGGTTCTCTAAGTTTTATAAGATCATACCATCAGCAAAGAGGGAGAGTTTGACCTCCTCTGCTCCCATTTGGATGCCCTTTATTTCCTTGTCTTGCCTAATTGTATTGACTAGCAGTTCCAGCACTAAGTTGAATAGTAATGGTGACAGAGGACAACCTTGTCTCGTTCCAGTTCTAAGAGGAAAAGTTTTCAGTTTTACTCCATTCAGTAAAATACTAGCTGTGGGTTTGTCATAGATAGCTTCGATCAGTTTCAGAAATGTGCCACATATGCCTATACTCTTCAGTGTTCTAATTAGAAAAGGATGCTGGATTTTATCAAA
>CAUYRH010003151.1:0-77604 GCA_963574655.1 Perodicticus potto
CTTTCTTTTTTTTTTTTTTTGTACAAAAGGTCTTTATTGGCAGGGAATGCTGCAGAGCAGCATTAAGGAGGAGGGGGGAGAGAGAGAGAAAGAAAGAGAGAGAGAGAGGAAAGGGGGGGGGGCTACTGTATTTCTGGATTACTGCCAGGAGTCTTGTGGGTGACTTAACCAGAAAGTAATAAATCTCTTGCACAGAACAATATCAAGCATTGATATTGAACAAACAATAAAAAAGCTTCCAACAACAACAAAAAATGAATGCTATCTTTTTTGATGATTGCATTTCGAAGAGTTGGTTCCCAGGTTCTTGAGAAATAACATTTCTTAGTCTTGAGGTTGGCCAGAGGCTAGTTTTATTTTTAAAAAGTTATGGTGTTTCAGAGAGATAAGGAACACATTTATAAGTTTTCTAAAGGAAATATTTTAACAAAAAAAGTGTGTATGTCGATCTCTTCCCTTATTTTCAATAAGGGGAATTAATTTTTAATTTGTATGTGACCTTATGATACCTGAAGACAAACAGAATGTCATCATAGTTAAACTGTGGACCTTTCCTTGAGCAATCGGACAGTGACCAGAAATGGGACATTTATTGTGCGCCATGCAGGGGAACTGTCACAGTCAAAAGAAGGTCCAATAGTTGCTCCCTCAAAATGGTGTAACTTTTACCACACTAGAAAATATTTTACTCATCTTGAGATAAAGCTGTGTGGACTTTGGTGCTCTGTGTAAAATAAGATTAGTTTTTAGAATGAAATATTGGTTTCTTCCTATTTGAATTCCATATTAAAAACTCTAAATTCAGTGTTCTTCTTGTATTTATATACTTTATCTTCTGCTTTCATTGCCCTCTAAAAATTTATTGAAATTCTTAATTATTAAGAAAAGACCTTACTATTGAGTTCTAATATAGGTAGTTGATCTATCTGCAGTCTGGACCTGATTTGTATTTAATTTCATACAAGTTTAAATCTGTTCTCCTTTTCCTGGAACCAAAGCAACATTTATGTATTGGGATTAATTTTAGAATCACAGCTTCTTTCTGTGACATTTATACAATGGTCAATAAAAATAACACAATGCAGAGAAGGAACACTATTACTCAACATATTTATTATTTCTGAATATGAACGTCAGAGGCAGTAACATCTCCTCCTTGGATAGCTCTATTTCCTAACGCTGCACAGTACTAGGCTTTGGGGCCCAATGAGGACACAGGTGAAGATCTGAGGAGGCTTCTTCTGTCAGATGGATTTGAAGGGGTTGGCCGTACATGAAACAAGGACAAAAAATGGCGATTAAAAGTGACCTACCAAGGTTCAAGTCTAAAACAATGTATGTCCAGGTCTTCTGAGAGAAGTTGAGAAGTGGGCAGTGATGCTCTGCACTGGGTGTGAGCAGCGGTGGTCGTGCCTGGGCCCCAACCCAGGTCAGAGCGTCCGTCTCATGGGTGAGGGAGACCCAAGCACTGTGCTTTTCTTTTCTCCCTCCCCCTCCTCTTTCTTATTTGGGTTAAAATTCTCCAGGTGAATCCAATAAGCAACAGTGCTGCGAAACACTCAGCTGGAAGAGCAGGAATTGGTGCTCCTGTAGAGCAAACAGGCAGGGAGAATAGAAATGTTGGTGTATGAGAACAGAAGGGCACTAAAACTTGCTGTTCTGAAGCATACAAGAATCCGCAGAGCCTGAAGAACAGTTCATGACAAAATAATGAGGTAATAAAAAGATTGTCTGGCTATATTCATAGAACACATGAAAGTCCCTAATAAATCTTCAGCTAATGCCTCAGGGATTTTTGAGAGGACTCTTAAAACTGGGTAGGATGAGAAAAGCATAGCAGAAGCCTAGTATCACCAGGGCAGGGGACTGGGATGAGGACATCTGCCCAGTGGGTGATCACACATCACCACGGCACAAGGACCAGGATGAGGGCACCTGCCCTGCGGGTGATCACCAAGAGAGTGTGCCCTACAGTGTTTATTTCTATCTTGATTATTTGTGTTCCATTATCATCTCTTGTATCAGTTAATGGACTGTCAGTGTAGCTTGTACATTTTGCTTAGAACAAGTTCTGAGTTGACTGTCCTGGGGATCTAATTATTATCAAGTTCATAAAGGAAAAGCAACCAAAATACATTCAATATCTGTACTGCTTTACATTTCCATGAGATTTCCTAGGCAAATTTCAAGTAGAAAATACTAACTTTGGTATTTAAAAACACTCTGAGCAATGCTGCCTCCAGCCATCCACTGCATTTGCTGAGGGATGCCTAGTAGTGGAATGTTCAGCTGCTCTTCATTACCAGCCTCTAGTCTTGCCAGCCAGCTCAGAACAGGTGTTTATGTATATATTTTTTCTCAATCTATCCTAAAGAGAAAAATGAGGATGAAAAGAGAGTTTAGTGAAATACCACTATTCTGGGGCATTGTGTTACTATCATGATGGTGCTAGTGAACCTGCTGGGGTGTGGCCTGGGTTCAACTGCTCATGGGTCAGAAACCCAGTTATGAAGACAACAGAGATTGCCATGGAAGAAAGGAAATATTATAGGTGATGTCACCTGCAAGATGGAAGGAGGACCTCAACTCCTTCTCCTCAACATGAGGGTGGGGGTGATCACGAGGGGCTCAGGCAGGTGGCTGCCGGCACTGGGGCAGGTGGTGTTGAACACGGCATGTGCAGGAAGTCTCATTCAGAAGTCACAGCTGGTGACGGACTGAGTCTTGACACTGTTATCCTGCAGAGGATCTGTTATTTCTGGGAAACAACTCCAAAGATAAATGCTAAACAGAGATCATAACGTTCTGGTTATTGAGTGTCCCAGGCCTCAGAACCCAGAGCACAGGGAAGCCACAGGGAGAGCAGGGTGTGTATGTGTGTGAGTTTGTGTGAGTATATGAGTGTGTGTCAGTGTGTGAGAGAGTATGAAAGTGTGTGAGAGTGTGTGAGCATGAGAGTGTATGAGTGTGTGAAAGTGTGTGACAGTGTGTGATTGTGTATGAAGGTGTGTGAGTGTGTGTGTGAGAGAGTATGTCATTTTGTGTTTCTTCACAGGGCTGAGTAGAAAAAAGAAATTTATAACTAAAAGTATGTTCTCCATCATTGCCAAGACTACACTAATCCCAGTTCCCATTATTTCTTGATTAGATGTTTGCTGTAGCCTGCCAGTTGGTCTGTCCCAGGACAGTGCCAATGCTCATCACTCTACTTTACACAGAATGATCTTTCCTTGTCCTCATGATTAATGCCCTTCCGTGGCTCCCATCTAGCATAAAGGCAACACTCCTTGGTGAGGCCCAAGAGGCCCTATGTGGTCAGGTTTTCACTGCCAGCCTTATCTCATACCACACTCACTCTTATGTACATCCAGTGTCTTATCTTTCATCTCCTCCCTCCCTCCCCCCCAGTTTCCAACTTGCCACAGGGCCTTTACATGAGCTGTTTCCTCTGCCCTTTGCATTGCTAATGTCTAACCATTCATTTTATCTCAGCTGAAACACCACTTTTTGTTAGGTGAGTCTGATTTGGTAAAAGCCCTCTAATATAGGCTGTTATAATCAGTGTTTTCAACCTTTTTAAAAACCTCACAGCACACTTGAACCTAAGTTAAACTTCTGCTTAAATAATGTTCATTAAAAAAAAAAAGTTAAAAAAATACTTATTGTACTTTGAACTTCTTTTGCAAACAATGAAAGTAATGATCTTTAAAAATTTTTGTGACACAACTAAGATCCTTTCACAGAGGATAGAAAGGATATAGCAGAGCTGAAGGAACTAAATCAGTCAAATAGGGAACTTAAGGATGCAATAGAAAGCATCAACAACAGATTAGATCATGCAGAAGAAAGAATCTCAGAGGTAGAGGACAAAGCTCTGAGATAACTCAGATAGTTAAAGAGGCAGAAGAGAGAGAAAGAAGAACGTTCACTGACAGAATTATGGGACTCCATGAAGCTTTCAAACATACAAGTTATAGGCATCCCAGAAAGGGAAGAAGAATGCCCCAGGGAAATGCAAGCCATACTAGAGAATATCATAAATGAAAATTTCCCAAATATTACCAAAGATTCTGACACTCTCTTTTCAGAGGGATATCAGACCCCAGGTCACCTCACCTCTAACCAAGCTTCCTCAAGACACATTGTGATGAACCTGTCCAAAGTCAAGACAAAAGAAAAGATTCTTCAAGCTGCCAGGAGTAAGTGCCAGTTGACCTACAAAGGCAAATCTATCAGGGTGACTGCAGACTTCTCCAATGAAACTTTTCAAGCAAGAAGACAATGGTCATCTACCTTTAATCTACTTAAACAGAACAATTTCCAGCCCAGAATTCTATATCCTGCGAAGCTAAGCTTTAAAATTGATGGAGAAAGCAAATAATTTACTGATATACAAACATTGAGGAAATTTGCCACAACAAGACCAGCTCTACAGGAAATAGTTCAACCTGTTCTACACACTGACCACCACAATGGATCAATAGCAAAATGAGGACTCAGAAATTAAAGGACAGAGCCTAACTTCCACACTGATGCAAAAGACAAAAGTAAGCAATGGACTCTCACAAAATAAGATGAATAGAACGCTACCATGCCTATCAAATATCTCAATAAATGTTAATTGTTTGAATTCCCCACTAAAGAGGCATAGATTGGCTGACTGGATTAAAAAACACAAGCCATCCATTTGCTGTCTCCAGGAAACAAACCTAACTTCAAAAGATAAATTAAAACTCTAAGTTAAGGGTTGGAAGACAATTTTTCAGGCAAATGGAATTCAGAAGAAAAGAGGAGTTGCGATCTTATTTTCAGATACATGTGGATTTAAAGCAACCAAAGTCAAAAAAGACAAAGATGATCACTTTATATTGGTTAAGGGAAAAATACAACAAGAAGACATTTCAATTCTAAATATTTATGCACCCAATTTAAATGCTCCTAGATTCTTGAAACAGACCTTACTAAGTCTGAGCAATATGATATCCTATAATACCATAATAACAGGGGACTTTAACATTCCTCTTACAGAGCTGGACAGATCCTCTAAACAGAAATTAAACAAAGATATAAGGGACTTAAATAAGACCCTAGAACAACTGTGCTTGATAGACGCATATAGAACTCTCCATCCCACAGATAAAGAATATACATTCTTCTCATCGGCCCATGGAACATTCTCCAAAATTGATCATATCCTAGGACACAAAGAAAACCTCAACAGAATCAAAAGAATTGAAATTTTGCCTCTTATCTTCTCAGACCACAAGGCACTAAAAGTGGAACTCAACTCCAACAAAAACGTTCAACCCCAAACAAAGGCATGGAAATTAAACAATCTTCTGTTGAATGACAGTTGGGTGCAGGAAGAAATAAAACAGGAAATCATTAACTTCCTTGAGCATAACAACAATGAAGGCACAAGCTACTAAAACTTGTGGGATACTGCAAAAGCAGTTGTAAGAGAAAAATTGATCGCTTTAGATGCCTACATTTGAAAAACAGAAAGAGTGCACCAACAAACTCACAAGCCATCTTATGGAATTGGAAGAAGAAGAACGATCTAAGCCTAAACCCAGCAGAAGAAAAGAAATACCCAAAATTAAATCAGAGATCAATGAAATTGAAAACAAAAGAATCATTCAGAAAATTAATGAAACAAGGAGTTGGTTTTTTGAAAAAATAAATTAAATAGATAAACCTTTGGCCAGAATAAATAGAAATAGAAAAGTAAAATCTCTAGTCACCTCAATCAGAAATGATAAAGGGGAAATTACAACTGATGACACAGACATACAAGAGATCATCTCTGAATACTACCAAAAACTCTACGACCAGAAATTTGACAATGTGAAGGAAATGGATCAATATTAAGAATCACACCCTCTCCCTAGACTTAGCCAGGAAGAAATAGAGCTCCTGAACAAACCAATTTCAAGCACTGAGATTACAGAAACAATAAAAAATCTTCCAACCAAAAAATGCCCTGGTCCAGATGGCTTCACACCAGAATTTTATCAAACCTTCAAGAAAGAGCTTATTCCCATACAGCAGAAATTATTCCATAAAATTGAGGAGGAAGGAATCTTCCCCAACACATTCTACAAAGCAAACATCACCCTGAACCAAAACCAGGAAAAGATCCAACTAAGAAAGAGAATTTCAGACCAATTTCACTCATGAATATACACACAAAAATTCTCAAAAAAATCCTAGCCAACAGGCTCAGCGCCTGTGGCTCAATGGGCTAAGGTGCCAGCCACGTATACCTGAGCTGGCGGGTTCGAATCCAGCCTGGCCTGCCAAAGGACAATGATAGCTTCAACCAAAAAATGGCCGGGCATTGTGGCAGGCACCTGTAGTCCCAGCTACTTGGGAGGCAGAGGCAGGAGACTCGCTTGAGCCCAGGAATTGGAGGTTGCTGTGAGCTGTGATGCCACAGCGCTCTAGGGTGACAGCTTGAGGCTCTGTCTCAAAAAAGAAAAATAATAAAATAAAATAGCAGAGTTATGGAATCAACGTAAGTGACAACAAACACATAAATGGATAAAGAAAATGTATACATATACGATGGAATACTATTCAGTCTTTAAAAAGGAAGAAAGTCTTGTCATTTGCAACAACACGGATGGAAATGGAGAACTTTATGCTAAGTGAAATAAGCCAGACAAATACTGCATGTCTGCACTAATGTGTGGAATCTAAAACAAACTCACAGACACAGAGAGCAGAATGGTGGTTACCGGAAGCTGGGTGGCGGTGGGAGTTGGGGTCTGTCTGTGTATGTGCTGGGGAGATGATGATCAAAGGGTACAAAGTCTCAGAAGGAGTAAGTGTGTTTTTCCTGAGATCTATGGCACAGCATGGTGAACACAGTTAATAACAGTGTATTGTACATTTCAAAACTGCTAAAAGTAAATCTCAAATATTCTCACCACAAAAAGTATTTGAGGTGATGAATATATGAGCTTGCTTTAACTGTTCAACATTGTATTCATAACTCTTAACATCACTTTGTACCCCCAAAACATGTATAATTTTTCAATTAACAATTAAAAATAAGAGTATTAGTTTATAAATATTTATTACATTTAAATATAAAATGTAAAACTGTATGTTAACTATCAAGAATATATATTGGTATACTGAACTAGAAGGTATCATTTGTACAAAAGAAATAAACTAAGGCTGACTAATGAATAAATCCTGACTTAACTATAATCCATTAAATTTAATTAAACATACTCCTGGGTGGAGGGGTACAGCAATGGTAAGTGAAGAGAGAAAAAAACCTGAATATCTTAAAGAGAAATTTTAAAGAGAGATAACCAGTATATTCACAAATACTACAATATTACGCATCTTTTTAAAGGAAGGAGTTGGGAGTTACATTGACATGTAGGAATATCTCCATAGAGTAAAGCAAACTGCAAAAATATGTATATGGTGTGAAGAAATGCCTAAATACAATATGTACACATAAGGCCCAATATACAAATGGAAGAAATTTGACAAAAAGAGAAAACAAGAAAATCAAAAACTTACAGAGTTCTACCATCCAGAGGTAACCACTGTAAACATTTTATGTTTCATTTTATTAGGTATCATTTATACTCTTATTTTGTTCATTAATGCTTTAAATATTAAGATTTTTATGTTACTAGAAGCCACTTAGTGAACAATTTTTATTGCCTACATAATATACAATTTTATGAATATATTGTAATGTCCCTGATATTCACACTTTGGTGGACACTGAAGTTATATCCAATTTTGTGGGATAGTATCTGGACTTCAGAATATTAACTTGAACAAACTTGCAAAAGCTGAATTACCACCCAAAGAATATGAAAATTTAAAACTATTCCTGAAACACATGCTCAAACTGTTTTCAAGAAAGTATGTACTAAATACCATTAGCTATGCAGATGGACCTCCACTTCACAGAACTCTAATCAGGGTGTTACAATTTTTGATTTTTGCCAATGTGATAGACAAAATAAATATGCTGTATGTATTGTTTCAATTTGAATTTACAAATGAAACTACATGATTAATATATATACACATACACACACACACAACATAGTCATCTACATTGCTTCTTTTGTGAATTGCTATTTATGCTCTTTTTGTCTATTTACCTATAAAATACACCATGTACAATTTCTATTATTAATAGTCTCAATTTAGTTTACAAAAGGCTATGCGATCAAGACATTTAAAAAAAATTTTTTTTTTTTTTTGCATTTTTTTTTGGCCAGGGCCGGGTTTGAACCCACCACCTCCAGCATATGGGGCGGGTGCCGTACTTGTTGAGCCACAGGCACCACCCTAAAAAATTTTTTTTGAGACAGGTTTTCACTCTGTTGCCCAGAAAAGAGTGCAGCAGCAGCATCATAAGCTCACTGCAACCTCAAACATGACCTGGACTTGGGTGATCCTACTGTTTCAGTCTTCTGAGTAGCTGGTGCTACAGGTGCACACACCACACCTGGCTAGTTTTTCTATTTTTGTAGTGAAAAAGTCTTGCTATGTGGCTTGCACTGATTAAGACTTTTATAATAATAGGGTCAGTGGTTCATTAAGAAGGGAGTATATTGGGCCACGCTCATGCCCATAATCCTAGCACTCTGGGAAGCCAAGGAGGGTGGATTGCTTGAGCTCAAGAATTCAAGATCAGCCTGACAAAGAGCAAGATCTGTCTCTAAAAATAGCCAGGCATTGTGGTGGGGCCTGTAGTCCCAATTACTTGGGAGACTGAGGCAAGAGAATGGCTTAAGTCCAAGAGTTTGAGGCTGTGATCACTGTGAGATTCTGTCTCAAAAAGAAGGCAGTACAGAAGCAATACCAAGTACATTATAATTATTCAGTTTAATGCACATGTTCTCTCTTTAAAAATGCAATTAATGTTATAGTAACTGTTTAATTTTGATACCTGTTGAATTCCAAGGCACAAGTATAAGATACTGTCTGGATCATATTTTTCACCATTTGGTCTCCGCACCTCTTGGATAAACTGGCATAAACCCAAACTCAACTCAGCAAAAGTGCAGGACAGAATATCTTCCTTGAGTTTCACAGAGCGGACTGGTAGAAAGGTAGAAAATATTTGAAACATTGATTTATAACAAACACAATAACATTACCTGATTAAATGAATAAACATTCAATACTACTCTGCCCCAGACATTGTGGTATCCACCAGTGGATACACAGCTTAAAAACAGACTCTGAGGGGGGGCACTTGTGGCTCAAAGGAGTAGGGTGCCGGTGCCATATACCGGGTTCAAAACCCAGCCCCGGCCAAAACAAAAAAAAAAACAGACTCTGATCTCAAGGCTATTTTAGTTAAGGAAATAAAGAGAAGGCAATGCATATAGTACAACAGATATTATAATAGAGGTTTTCTATAATAAAAACAGGATTCTATAAAGTGAATGATAATCTAATAGAAAAAAGACAGCTTCGATTTGGAGGGTATAACACTGGTGCTAGACCTTAAAATGAGATAAAGTGTTAAACAGGCAAAGAACTCCAATCTGGGGATACAAAAAGATATCCCAAAGTTACACCACAAAACGCTAGTCTTATGTAGGACTAGAAAAAACTGGTGGGATTCTAAGATCTGATAAATTTAGAAAACACAGGACTCTATGTGCATCTCTGAGGACTTCATAGAGCCTGATGGTACATTAAAAACTCTGAGAATATCTATAAAAAGAACACTGTCTAACTTTCTTAAGCTCAGATTTATTTGAATACCAAATAATTCAAATACATATAACATCCTCATGTCCTTGGAAATGCCAGAATACAGTATTCCATTTGGTAGGCCACAAAGGTGAAAAGGTTCAGGAGATTTAGGTGTTAAGTTTCTTAAGCTCAGATTTATTTGAATACAGAATACTTCAAATAACCTATAACAACATCCTCAAGTCCTTGGAATGCCAGAATATAGTAATGCATTTGATAGGTCACAAAGGTAAAGAGGTTCAGGAGACTTAAATGTACAGGAAAAAACAGAAGTATGGCAGGTGGAGGCAGATTAACAATTAGCTTCATACACATGCATCATATCAAGATGTTGAAGACACTGAAGAAATAAATTAATTTTGAGCAAGGAAGTCATCCAACTTGATTGTAGAGGTCCTACTACAATAATTGATCACCAATGTGAAGTCAGAAGTAAAACACCCCTTCTAGTCATTGCTTTTCTGTATTTACACAAGATTGCACACACTTGGGCTCCAGAGTTGGTTTTGCACAAGGCAAGTGATATCACATGAGAACAAGAACTATGTTTGACCTTTTCATCCTAGTACCTAGCACCATACCTAGTACATAATAGATACTCAGTAACTATTTTCTGGATGAGTAACAGAAATGGGTAGTTTGTAGCCGAAAGTGGGCAGTTAAGAGTCTAATAAACCCCAGTAATGGAAGTATATGTACGTAACCCTGGAGCACACAGATTACATTTGATCTGCAGGAACTCCATGAGTCAGTCAGTCAGCCCAGAACAATGACTAACTGTTACAATAAGAGGAGTTACATGCACTCCAAAACTAGCAGGGCAGACTGAGGTGAGGCCAAGAACATACACAATCAGCCAGGTATAGGAGAGAAAGTATACACTTACAGTTGCAAAGTGGCAAAAATCTAGTTATGTTGATATAGTCATCCATACCTGCACCATCTCATTCCAAAAAGAGTACATAAGCATCTCATATACAACACAGTCAATAAAAAGAAAAAAATAAATTGGAACAAAAATTTATGACAGGATGTAAAAGAGCAAAAACTAAAAACTAATATAGGTCTTAAAATGTCTATACTGTTGTTTTATGGGGGGGGGGACAAACAACTTTTTTTGAGACACAGTCACACTCTGTAACCCTGGGGAGAGTATCATGGTGGTGTCATAACTTACAGCAACATTAAATTCTTGGGTTCAAGTGATCCTCATGCCTCAGCCTTCCAAGTAGCTGGAACTACAGGCACCCACCACAACACCTGGCTAATTTCTCTACTTTTAGTAGAGATGGGGTCCCACTCTCGCTCAGACTGGTCTCAAACTCCTTAGTTGAGGCAATTCTCCCAGCTCGTCCTCCCAGAGTGCTAAGACCATAGGCATGGTCCATAGACCACTGCGCCTGGCCCAATTGGAAATGTTTATGTGATTTCCAATTTCCTGGCAGCTGAAGTAAAACCCACAAACATCGTCAGTTATACAGATCTCACTGTTAGCAAAAATTCCTACAGGTTTCAAAGTAAGGCTTTTCCAGGTATTTTTTTCAAAAAAGAAAATCTCACACGGGGTTCCATATGGTTACTATATGGACATAGGACTCAAGAAGATATATTCTGAGCTACATCCACAGTGTTAGAGATGAAACAAAATTTCTTATATGTGCACAATAAAACCATGATCAAAGAAACAACTTTACAATATCTTTAAAATTGAGGGTAAGAAATTTCTATTTCTAACTTTAAGACTCCAAACTTCAAAAAATTTTAAACCAGGAGTATCCAACTATTTTTTTCCCTCTGCTGCACACTGGAAGAGTAAGAGTTGTCTTGGGCCACACATTAAATACACAAACACTAAAGAAAGCTATTAGCAGGGAAGAAAAGGTCTATGCATTCTTTTCATGATATTTGACACCACAGATAAGCAAAAAAAGTCCTCACAAAGTCGGCACTGGCTTCTGGCTGCAGGTTGGACACTCCTGTAATTTAAACATTCGATTCACAAATTTTAATCAACAATAATTATAAATAATTCCTACAAAATGGAGAGAAATATGTTTTACCTTTACACCCTGGGTCGGAGGATTCTTGAGAGAGCGCCTGGTCTTGAGCACTTCCCACAGGGTCAGAACATGGGCTAGATGCGGCATGTTCAACTCCTGACAAGAGAAAAATAAATGAAAAGTTTAAATAAAAATTTAAATAAAACTAAAATTTTATGATTTTAATTTTTCCTAAAATTTATCCCTTTTGAGTAATTTATGACTTTGTTTCTATTACCCCTTACCTAAATCAAGACACAAATCCATGCTATGTATTTACCTCCACATTTTAGATCCCCCTGTTCTTCCTTGGCATTTTTCCACTGAACCCAGTTCTTCCAGGCATTTACCCCATACATGTATTTCAGTGTCATCCCAGACACTGAGCACCCTTGAAAAGCTCCTTGAATTAGACTCCTGGGCTCCACAGCCACTATAGACTTCTTCCGTCCCTGTAAGAATTCCAAATATTTATAAATATAAAATTTAGTTTTAGATCTTTAAGAAAAAGGATTCTTAAAGCTGGAAAGGACGTACATTTATATGGAGTAGGCAATTTAATTCTACATCCTAAATATTCAAAGTTCTCAGAGCTAGAAAGGCCTTTTGAGAGTAGATCCAATCCACATGAAGAGAAAAGAAAAAAAAAGTTTAAATAAAGAAGATTGCAGTAATCAGAGGTCAGTAAGGCCTGCACTTCCTAGGCTCAGGAAAGCTGTCCCCACCTGCATGGCCAGTCTACTCAGCAGATGCCTAACCCCACCCCCACCTTGGCTGGGGTTGTGGCATTTCCCAGCAGGGGCACAGTGGTGCACACCTGGGGGCTTGGGGTGGGGTGCTGCACAGTGTTGAGGCTGGCAGAGGTGAAGAGTCTGCACAAGCATGGCTATTAAGGGATTACAAACATTTGGGTATTTACAATGTTCCGGATACTACATCCATCCAATGAAGTAGGGATAACTTGTTATTGTCACTCAGGTCTTTTTAATGGCACATATAAATAGATCATATTCTGGGCTGTAACAAGCCTTGACAAATTCTTTAGCTACAGAGGAATTAAATAAGAAACCAATGATGAAAGTATATCCACAACATTCCTCCAAAAAATTAAACAACTCTATGGGTCAAAGAAGAAACCACAAATGCAATCAGAAAATATTTTGAACTCTGAAAATGAAAAAATGTATATACTAACATTTCTGTGATGGAGCTAAAGTAGTACTTACTCAGGAATATTTACAGTATTAAAATGCTATAACAGGAACATTTTAAAAAAAAATCTAAAACTAGTCCGGGCCAATAAATTTCGCAATTTAAGATGAACAAATTTCCTGAAAGACATAAATTAGGGCTGGGCACAGTGGCTCACACCTGTAATTCTAGAACTTTGGGAGGCCAAGGTGGGCAGACTGCTTGAGCTCAAGAGTTCTAGACCAGCCTGAGCAAGAGCAAGACACCATCTCTACTAAAAATAAAAAAATGAGCAGGGCATTGTGGCTGATGCCTGCAGTCCCAGCTGTTGGGAGGCTGAGGTATAAGGGCCACTTGAGCCCAAGAGTTTGAGGTTGTTGTGAGCTATAATGACAGAATGAGACTGTCTTAAAAAAAAAAGACTAAAACTAACAAAACTTACTCTAAAAGAAACAGACAACCTGAACAGCCACAAAAATATAACTTAATAGTTTAAAACCTTCCCTCAACAAACTCCAAATACCAATTTCTTTACTATTAAATTCTATCATAGTTTAAAAAATTATACAGGGGCCAGGCGTGATCATACCTATAATCCTAGCACTCTGGGAGGCTGAAGTAGGTGGATTGCTTGAGCTCAGAAGTTTGAAACCAGCCTGAGCAGGAGTGAGAACCTGTTCTCTAAAAATAGTGGGGCATTGCACTGGGCACCTGTAGTCCCAACTACTTGGGAGGCTGAGGCAAGTGGATCACTTGAGCCCAGGAGTTTGAGGGTGCTGTGAACTATGAGGCCATAGCACTCTACTGAGGGCGAAAGGGAGACGACTCTGTCTTGGATGGATGGATGGATAGACAGATAGATAGATAGATAGATGGACAAAAATAAAAACAAAAAATTATATAAATATTTCAGAAAATAGGAAAGGAAAATACTAACTCATTTTATGATTGTCATCAATACCCTGATATCAAACCAGATAAAGTCATTACAATAAAACTACAGATCAATAGCCCTCTTAAAGAGACACTTAAAATCTTAGCAAACTGAATCCAGCAATATAAAAAAATTAATCAACCATTAAAAAGTAAGGTTATCCCAGGAATGCAAAATTAAGTTAATCATTTGAAAATCATCAAAAGGTTTCCCTATTTTAACAGACTTAGAAAAGCCAGATAATCATCTCAATAATGCAAGAAATCCCCCTGACAAAGTTCAATACCTGATCATGATAAAAAAGACTTTCAGCAAATTATAAGAAGAACTTCCTCCATCAACAGAGGCCATCTACAAGAAACCTGTAGTAACATCCAATGCTGCAAGACTATACCCTTTTTCCTTAAGAGCTGGAACAAAAAAGTCTATTTTCACTATTAATAGTCAATATAGTACTGAAGATACTTGCTAGTTTAATAAAGCAAGAAAAATTTAAAGAAAGAGAAGAAATTGTATTCAGATTAGAATGGAAAAAGTAAAACTGTCTGCATTGATAGATATGATTTTCTTGGTGGAAAATCCAAAATATTTTAGTTGAACAAAGTGATAACACATAAAGTAATCACCTGCATTTCTACATACTAATGAGGAACACTGAAAAGTGAAATTAGAAAATAATACTATTTACAACAGCATCAAAATATTTTAAATACTTATGAAATAAATTTAATAGAGTATAAGAAGACTGGTAAAATGAACCACATAAAACACTACTGAGAGAAGTTGAAAATGACCTAAATAATGAGAGAATACAGCATGTTTATGTATTAGAAGACTCAAAATTGCTAAGATGACAATTCTCCAATCTATGGACTCAAGACAGCCCCCAGTCAAAATTCCAGAAGTCGGCTCAGCGCCTGTGGCTCAACGGGCTAAGGTGCCAGCCACGTACACCTGCGCTGGTGGGTTCGAATCCAGCCCGGGCCTGCCAAACAACAATGACGGCAGCAACCAAAAAATGGCTGGGCGTTGTGGCGGGCGCCTGTGGTCCCAGCTACTTGGGAGGTGGAGGCAAGAGACATGCTTGAGCCCAGGAATTGGAGGTTGCTGTGAGCTGTGATACCACAGTACTCTATCCAGGGTGACAGCTTGAGGCGCTGTCTCAAAAGAAAAAAACAAAATTCCAGAAGTCTTTCTTGCAGAAACTAACATGTTGATTCTAAAATTTATATGGACATATAGATGATAATTTAGAAAAAGGGGAACAAAGTTGGAGGATTTATCTTCCTAATTTCAAGGCTCTTGTACAGTTATAGTAATTAAGACACTTGATACTAGTGTGAAAACAGACATAAATCAATGGAACACAATGGAAAGTTTTTGAAATACACCCACAGTACATGGTTGATTATCACCAAAGTTGCCAATGTTATTCAGTGGAGAAAGGATAGTCTTGTCCAAGAACGGTGCTAGAATAACTAGATATCCATATGCAAAAAAAAAAAAAAAAAAAAACACCTTAACCCTTGCTTCAACTCATACATGAAAATTACCTGAAAATAGATCATGAAGATAAAAGCTAAAAGTATAAAACTTATAGAAGAAAATGTAAGACACTAGCTTAGGTACCATGATTTAGACTAAGTTTTTAGACAATATATTAAAAGGCAAGATCCATAAACCATAACAAAAGTTAATAAACTGTCTCAAAATTAAAATCTATTCATTAAGAAAATAAAAACAGGAGGTAACAAAATATTCTTTATTTTTTTAATTAACTCTATTGAGTTATATTACATTTAACAATTTATAAGTTCTAAGTGTATGATTTAATACTTCAATAAACATACTGGCTCTTATCAAACAGAAATTATATCCATAATAAAGAATACTAGGCTGCATGCAGTGGCTCACACTGGTAATGCTAGCACTCCGCGAGGCTGAGGCAAGTGGATTGCTTAAGCTCATGAGTTCAAGATCAGCCTAAAAAGAGGAAAACCCTGTCACTATTAATAAAGTAGAAAAACTAGCCAGGTATGGGTGCCTATACTCCTAGTTGCTTGGGAGACTTAGGCGAGTGGATTGCTTGAGCCCAAGAGTTTGAGGTTGCTGTATGATGCCATGGCACTCTACCCAGGGCGAGAGAGGAAAATCTGTCTTAAAAAAGAAAGAAAGAAAGAAAAACTCACAACTCAGTAAGATGGAAACAAATCCAATTTAAAAAATGAAAAAATATACAACAGATTTGAAAATACACAAATGGTAAATATGCATAAAAAGATGCTCAACATCGTTAGTCATTAGGGAAACACAATAAAAGCCTCAATTAGACACCACTACACATTCACTAGAATGGTTAAAATTAAAAATCAACAGTACTAAGTGTTAGCAAAGTCATGGAAGTTACGGAACAGACAAATCTCATACATTGCTGTTAAGAGTATAAGATGGTACACCTACTACAGAAAGAAAACTGGAAATCAGTCTGACAGTTTTTTAATAAAGTTAAAAATACACATACTATAAAACCTATCAATTCCATTCCTAGAACTCTTTCCTCAAGAGAAATGAAAACATGTTTAATGCAAAGATTTATACTAGAATGTTCATAATATTTTTATTAAATTTTATTCAAAAAAGCACCAAACTAGAAATAATCTAAATTTCTATCATCTGGTAAACATAAACAGGTAAAGAAACTATGGTGTATCCATACAATGAGATACTACTCAGAAATAAAAATGAACCAACTACTGAAATATGAAACAACACAAATAAATCTCAAAAACATCCTACATGAAAAAACCTAGACACAGAAGACTACATATTATATGATTCCATTTATATGAAATTTTAGAAAAGGCAAAACAGTACTATTTTGCATTAATCTGCGCAATAGCTTAGTAGTTATTAGAGGGAATGACTACTAAAGGTCATAAGAACATTTTGGCACAACGAAATTGTTTGTATTTATGGTAGTAGTTACATATACTGCACAAATTTGCTAAAGTCTATCAAATTATACACTTAGAACGTATAAATAAATTTGTAAATATAATTATAACTCAATATAGCTAACATTTATTAAAAGGGTATTATTCTTTCAACTTTGACAAGGGAAAAACCTATCAATATGGAAAACGGCCCCAAACTTTTATACTGTACTATATAAAATAGTGAACCTCAGTATTATAACATGTAAAAAGTTAAATTTAGAAACTTTAAAGAGAAAATTTAAAAAATCACAAAAAGCTAAAATTAAAAAAAAAAAAACACAATTACTGAAAAAAAAAAAAAAAGAAAAAAGAAAGAAAAATACCCCGCCGAAAGGTTAATAAAAGACAAGGTTCTTGAGTTCAAGAAACAAAACTAAAAGCACAAAAATATGAGGTTGCAAAATAACATATGCAGTTTCCTGACTCTGGCTGTTACAGACTTATGCAAATAGCAGGAACTAATAAATGATCAGAGAACAATGGAAAGAAAATTCTAGGAAAATTAAGCTGCTGCTTACTCTTCGTCTGGGCTGGGGGAAACCATCTCTATGCCGTCGTCTTGTTCGGGAACGCACCTGGATTCCCTGTCCTTTATTAACAGGGTCAAAGGATTCTATAATAATCAGCAGAAAACATAATGTGAGGTACTCACAAGTTTAAATGAAGACTTAGAGTGGGGAGAGAAACATCAGGTAATCATCACTATATCTATTTTATTTGCAATAAATCAAGAATTTCACTTACATACTTCCTGGCAAAACCAAGGATACAGCACTTAAATGAAAATGAACAATCAAGAAAAACCAAGATCTTTTGGGTTGACTAGTTACTGTGGGAAAGGTTAAAAAAAATTTTAAACCAAATTAACCACTTATAAGAATATAGGACTAATTGGCTCAAGCGGCTAAGGCGCCAGCCACATACACCAGAGCTGGCGGGTATGAATCAAGCCCGGCCTGCCAAACAACAACGACAACTACAACTAAGAAAAAAAAAAAAAAACAGCTGGGCATTGTGGCAGGTGCCTGTAGTCCCAGCTACTTGGGAGGCTGAGAATCGCTTAAGCCCAGGAGTTGGGTTGGAGGTTGCTATGAGCTGTGATGCCACGGTACTCTACCCAGGGTGACAGCTTGAGGCTCTGTCTCAAAAAAAAAAAGAATATAGGACTAATTAACACCTATAAAGGCAGAGACCATGTGTGTCCTAGATTATTATTTCTAACATACTACAAATGCTTAAACAACGTCAATTCAGAGTTGTGCCAATCTTGAAAGACAAAGAACTTTTGGCAGACAGGTACTTTGCACAAACCTGATGGAAAATCTGCTTCCAAATCCTGTTCAGTTTCCCCTTTTGAGAACTGCTTCAATTCTGAATCAGCCTCTTGCACAGTATTTGACTTTAAGGCGTAATGATTCAGCTCTTCCTCCCAGCTGTGTGGAGTTGATACTGCCTCTGATTCAAGATCACCACTGTACGTACTTCCTTGGTCTGAAATATACAGGTAACAAACAAGCCCTCAAAATATGATAGTTTCTTGACAGGCTCAGAAACCTTCCTAAACTTCTGAATACCAAAAACTTAGAGTTCTGGGATAATTACATAAGTATACTCAAGAATGGGGTGGCACCTGTGGCTCAGTCAGTAAGGTGCTGGCCCCATATACCGAGGGTGGTGGGTTCAAACCCAGCCCCAGCCGAACTGCAACAAAAAAATAGCTGGGTGTTGTGGCGGGCACCTGTGGTCCCAGCTACTCAGGAGGCTGAGACAAGAGAATCGCCTACGCCCAGGAGTTGGAGGTTGCTGTGAGCTATGTGACGCCACGGCACTCTACCGAGGGAGATAAAGTGAGACTCTGTCTTTACAAAAAAAAAAAAAGTATACTCGAGAATGAAAAAACTTATTCCTAAGTCTTCACAGAATTGGACTCATATTGTTGGTAAACACTTCAAGGCATTACTCAATCCTTAAAATATTAAAGATAGCTCTGATTATTTTCACAAATTAGCACACATCACAGATATTTGACACCCCTTACAAATAGCTAAAATTACCAATATTAAATCCAAGGGCACCAATACCTTATAGGTTTCTTTTACTGAGAGAGAGTAGTTATTTCTAGGAAACAAAATAATATTTACAACCACAAACCTTTTTCAAATATCTTGGTGTCTAGAAAGAGTTCTTGCTCAGAAGTTTGAGATCCTAAAGAGAAAGAAAAGCACATAATAAAACAATTTAAAAACAATTTATCTCAAATGACTATACTATATACACCAATCAAATTACAGAGTTCTAATTAAACAGACTTTATATACAGAAAGAACAACTCATTAATAAAATTAGGCATTAGTGGTGATTTTTTTTTTTTTTTTGAGACAGTCTCAAGCTGTCACCTTGAGTAGAGTGCCATAGCATCATAGCTCTTAGCAACTTTAAACTCTCTGGACTCAAGTGATCCTCTTGCCTCAGATCTTCTATTTTTAGTGGTGGGGGAGGGTGTCTTGCTTTTGCTCAGGCTGGTCTCAAACTCCTGAGCTCAAACAATCTACCCACCTCAACCGCCCAGAGTGCTAGAATTACAGGCATGAGCCACTGCATCCGGCCAGTTTTTTGGTTTTTCTTTTTTGAGTGCCACGGCATCATAGCTCTTAGCAACCTTAAACTCTTTGGACTCAAGTGATCCTCTTGCCTCAGTTTTTCTATTTTTAGTACAGACAGGATCATGCTCTTGCTCAGTCTGGTCTTTAACTTGTGAGCTCAAGCAATGCACCTGCCTGGGCCTCCCAGAGTGGTGGGATTGCAAGCATGAGCCACCATGCCTGAACTCGTTAGTGGTAAATTCACTTAGATCACCATGGTAGCTACAGTTCTAGGAAGCAGTATGAAAGAAATCATGGCAACAGGGATGTTTACTTTGTTTTTAACATTCTTGTGCTTTTTGTTTTTCTTTTAAGAGATGAAGTCTCACTATGTTGCCCAGGCTGGCTTCAACTCCTGGGTTCAAGTGATCCTTCCGCCTTACCCTGCCAAGTAGCAGGCACTCTTAACGCTATTTGAAAAAAAAATTGTTTTACTATAATATAAACATATATTTATTTATTCAAAGATTGACCAATCTGCTTTAAATTGCTTTTCCCTCCAAAATATAGCAATTTTTACCATTGTATTGAAAAGCCAGTAGACTCAGTACATAAGTTACATGAGCAGTCAGCACATGGAGTTAAAGAGAACACAGGTCTACCGATTATAAAACAGATTAAACATAAGAACCTCAAGGATTCAAAATATTGTTTAAAACAGCAAAAATATTTATTCAGAAAAACTGCTTCTTTTCCCTAAAATCAAAGAGCCAGATAGATACTTGGTTGGAATTCTTTTCTTTCTCTTCTGCTTCTAATCCACTTGACTTTATCTATATATCATAATCATCATGACTGTCTTAATGTTTAGTTTTGAAAGTCTTTGTCTTATTCAATTGTAAGCAAAGTCATAATATTTGTACAAAAGAAGCCCTTGATAAATATTAAATATTAATATGAATGGAGAAGCCAACTTAAAACAAGGATTACCATCAGAAATTATTTGAACTGCCACACTAACTTTAGCATCAGAAGTTAGAAAATGGCCAGGCAAGGTGGCTCACACCTGTACTCACAAGTTCAAGACCAAACTGAATAAGAGCAAGATCCCATCTCTAAAAATAGCCAGGCGTTGTGGTGGGCACCTGTAGTCCCAGCTACTCAGGAGGCTGGGGCAAAAGGATCACGTGCGCCCTGCCACAGCACTCCACCCCAGAGTGACTGAGTGAGACTCTGTCTCAAACAAAAAAAAAGGGCGCCGCCTCTGGCTCAGTGAGTAGGGTGCTGGCCCCATATATCGAGGGTGGCGGGTTCAAACCCAGCCCTGGCCAAACTGCAACAAAAACAAAAAAAATAGCTGGGGCATTGTGGCAGGGGCCTGTGGTCCCAGCTACTCGGGAGACTGAGGCAAGAGAATCGCCTAAGCTCAAGAGTTGGACGTTGCTGTGAGCTGTGATGCCATTGCACTCTACCGAGGACAATAAAGTGAAACTCTGTCTCAAAAAAAAAAAAAAAAAAAAAGAAGTTAGAAAATGAAGTATAGGCTCGGTGCCTGTGGCTCAACGGGCTAAGGCACCAGCCACGTACACCTGAGCTGGCGGGTTTGAATCAAGCCCCGGCCCGCCAAACAATGACGGCTGCAACCAAAAAATGGCCAGGCATTGTGGTAATGCCTGCAGTCCCAGCTACTTGGGAGGCGGAAGCAGGAGACTCGCTTGAGCCCAGGAATTGGAGGTTGCTGTGAGTTGTGATGCCACAGCACTCTATCCAGGGTGACAGCTTGAGGCTCTGTCTCAAAAAAAAAAACAAACAAAAAAAGAAAATGAAGTATAGGGCCAAAATTCTAAGACATTAAACTTTATACATAAATGAGTCAGAATTATGAAATTATGCATTAAAAAGCAAAATGACGCAACAATCATTAAGGTAAAAACAAACTTATACCAATCTTTCAGAAAACATATGATTTTTAGAAATTACTGGATGGCGCCTGTGGCTCAGTGAATAGCGCACTGGCCCCATATGCTGGAGGTGGCGGGTTGCCCAGCCCCGGCCAAAAACCGCAGAAATTACTAGCAACACAGTAAGAAAACTCATAGTTTTTTCAAATGCTACAGAATTCAGAAAATCATCTAGCATTATGAAAAATCAAAAACTCAGTGCCTACCTTTCTAAAATTCATCACTGAATAAAACAAAAAACTGTCAAGAAAAGAGTAATTTCTTGGCTTATCAATTATATGTGAAAAGGCCGGTGTAAAAGTTCACCTACATATTTCAACCATCTTAAATACTTTTTCCTCTATCTCTTCTTATGTCCAAAAATCAAGGAAGTGCTAATTAAGGCTAGAAGTTTTTCTAGAATATATATTAGTGATTCTGGTTAATATCATGTGCTTTGGAGTCATATCTGGATTCAAGTTCTGGTTCCATCACTTTCTGACTATGTAATGAAGGCAAGTCTAATATCCCATTTTCCAAATGAGAAATCTGAAGTAAACAGTATCCCGCACCCACCTCATAGAGTTGCTATGAAGATTAAATGAGGCAATGCATATGATGCACCTGGACAAAGCCTAGAGTATGGTAAGCACGTATAAATGTTAACTATTAAAAAAAAATTTTTTTTTAAATGTTCACTATTCTATTGTTATCATTATTCCTCACTAACAGTATAAGATTTACCTATAGGTTATTTTGAGCCACATAGTTTCCATCCTAAGATTCTACTTACCCTCTCCTGCATGCTGATTATTATATAACAAGAATTCTTCTGTGGGAACCATGGCTTTGAATATAAGGATAAATTGGAAAATGATCATGCAACACAGTAAGAGAGTTCATAGTTTTATAAATCTTTGATTTATAAGTTATCTCTTTTCTGGGATCATTAACAACTAAAACCTGTATTAAATACCAATACTTAGTTTATCTTCATAATAAGGATAACAGCTTTTGGGCGGCGCCTGTGGCTCAGCGGGTAGGGTGCCGCTCCTTATACCGAGGGTGGTGGGTTCAAACCCGGCCCCAGCCAAACTGCAACAACAACAAAAAAATAGCTGGGCAGTGACAGGCACCTGAAGTCCCAGCTACTTGGGAGGCTGAGGCAAGAGAATTACCTAAGCCCAAGAGCTAGAGGTTGCTGTGAGCTGTGATGCCACAGCACTCTACCGAAGGTGACAAAGTGAGACTCTGTCTCTTTAAAAAAAAAAAAAAAAAAAAAAAAAGGATAACAGCTTTCAGAAGTACCAACAAGCTTAATAAACTCCAGAAGCCTGGTATTTAAACATACTGAGGCTTTTAAAAACAATCTTTCTCATACTTAAATTATTTGAATCATCTAAAAACCTGCATACTTTTTCTTTCCTTGCATTTAAAGATTATACCAACCTCCCTGGGATAGAGTCTTCTCCTTTTCTTCATCTTCTGCAATCATTTCTGCCATCTCAAGGAGATCAGCTTCAAATGGGTGTGTGGGAAGCTTTTCCTTAATGTCTTCAATCTCAGTGACTTTATCTTCATTATCCATTGAGGATGGAATAACCATAGGTACAGGCATCTGAAAGACCAAGGTAGACTGAAGAATTTCATAAGCAACAGGTTTTTGCCAAAAGCATTATTTGTGAGATGATTTAAGTATTAAAATAATAAACAAATTTCAGATACAGTATTTTCACTGCTGATGATTAAAACAGTCTTGTTAGTTTATTTTTATAAAACTAGAGCCATTTCAAAAAAAAACTCAGGGCGGCACCTGTGGCTCAGTGAGTAGGGTGCTGGTCCCATATACCAAGGGTGGAGGGTTCAAATTTGGTCTCCAGCCAAACTGCAACCAAAAAATAGCCGGGCAATGTGGTGGGCGCCTGTAGTCCCAGCTACTTGGGAGGCTGAAGCAAGAGAATCACCTAAGCCCAAGAGCTGGAGGTTGCTGTGAGCTATGATGCCATGGCACTCTACCTAGGAGACAAAGTGAGACTCTGTCTCTAAAACAAAAAAAATTCAGGCTCGGCACACGTAGCACAGTGCCAGGCCTGGGCCAGCTAACCAACAATGACAACTGCAACAAAAAAAAATAGCCGGGCGTTATGGCAGGCACCTGTAGTCCCAGCTACTTGAAAGGCTGAGGCAAGAAAATCGCCTGAGCCCAAGAGTTTGAGGTTGCTGTGAGCTGTGATGCCATGGCACTCTACCAAGGATAATGTAGTAAGACTGTCTCAAAATAAATAAATAAATAAATAAATCAGTAAGTGCTTTTCTGGATACTCAACAAAATATGTCTCTGAATCCTCTAAAAGAGTAATTCCTTAATGCATTTTCATTTTGTTTTTGTGGTTTTAGCTTTTATTTCTCACTAGATATTTTCTCACAACTGTTTCTCTTAAGAATTCAGAGCCAAAAAAATAAATATAAAAAAATCCACTTTTCTTTAAAAAAAGTGAGAATAATGTAAATCACAGTACTATTTTTTTCACCCTTGCTAAAATCCAGGATTCTAATATACACCATTTCTGATCTTTTTCTGTCTGAGAGCTCTTATTGTATATGAAACTTGTTTTAAAAAGCTGTATCATAATCTTCTCTGAGAAAGCAGGGGACAGACAATAGTCTTATATAAAATCCACCATTAAGTAACAATGTTCTTATGAAAACAGTCAACCAAAATCAAGAATATTTCACTAACAAGGGAAAAGTTTCTTTGCAGCACTGTAAAACTTTAATGGAGAAAAAAATACATGATAATTAGCTTTAATCTCTAAGGAGTACTCACTGGAACTGGAATTCCAAATGGAACTGGAGCATACTGAGTATAAAGATGAAGGGGTATGGGCACAAACACTGGTACGGGAACTGGCACCACAATAATTGGAGGCTGACTTGGAGTGTCTTCTAATTAAAAATAAAATCACAAGAAAACAACAAGAGTTAGAAACATTTTAATAAAATTCCAAACACAAAAAAAGCTCATGTCAATTTATGGTTTAAATTAAGTGTAATCTATGATTCTAGGAGTTCTTACAAAGGAGAAATAACTAATGTAGCAAAAAAGAGTCTTGAACATAGCTCCTTCAAAAAATTGGATAATATAATAAAATCAGTAATATAAGGATTATATGAATGTAGGACATAAAAATTATTTTCAGGATATAATTTAGATGAATGATAGGAAAGAACTGAAGCAGTGATCTTAGGAGAGGTATGGAAAACTGCTAAGATAAGTAAGTAGGACATGCTACAGAAGAGAATGAATAGATAGAGAGGCCATTTCCAGGAGGCTATAATGCCCATTTTAAAACCATCTGTAGCAGACAGTAGGGAGCTACGACAGATTTGTTAGCACAGAGTAAGGTGATGAAAACAGCATCAAAAAAGATTAATTTGGCAGCTGTTTTAGCTTGGAATAAAAAACATATCAACTGCTTAAGAAGGAAGCAATTATAATGCGTAGGGCTAAGATGGTAAGGGTCTATTCCAGGTAATGATGTAGGTTATACCTACAAAACAGAAATATACCTAGTAGATAGATGTTCCAGTAATTCTCAGTATTTAAAAGACTAACAGAGTATAGGGGAAAAAACATGGGAGAAGATGAAGGAGTCATTCCGTTATTTAACAAATGCAGGTGATCCCTTAGTTCTACTTAACGACTGCTCAATTTTCATGGTGTGGAAGTGATATGCATTCAGTAGAAATGGTACAGTATTCAATAAATTGCATGAGATGGTCAACATCGTATTATAAAACAGGATTTGGGTTGGATTACTTTGCCCAGCTGTAGGCTCATGTAAATGTTCTGAGCATATAAAATAGACTAAACTAATAAACTATAATGTTTGGTAGATTAGGTATATTAAATACATTCTCTTCTTATGGTATTTTCGACCTATGATAGGAAGGAACATCTGTATCTACAGCATCTATAGGCCAAAAAATATGTTAGGTGACTGTAAAATCATTTATGTAAGAGAAAGGTAATACTAGTGACCAATAAGAGAAAAGCTGATACTTTGACCATAGTTAGGGGGGGAAATAACAGGGGATCAATTTTACTAAAGTACAGTGGATATTAAAAAAATGTTACTCAGTTAGAGATGTCTGATAACCAAACTACATAATAATAAATAAATTACTACTGACACAACAAAAAGAAAAAATACAAGTCATCTATAGTCTTGCTATTTCTACGTGGTCCATGGACCAGCAGCATTAACTTTACCTGGGAGATTACAATAAATGCAAATCTAGGCCCCACTGAATGCTTAATAAAATTCCTATTCATGTGCATATTAGTTATTTGAAAAGCACTGAGCTACAGGATAACACTGAAGATGTACAAATGAAGGATTTCTTTCTAGTTTAAAAAAATTCAGGGCTTTTAGATGCCAGCAGGAGGGGGCTACACAGACCCATTCCTTACTGAACTAGGCAAAGTGGGTGAAAACTATTAAAAAAAAAACTATTTAAATTCTTGGGAAATTGCCCTAAAGGCAATCAGCAAATAAAAAAAATTATTCAAGAAAATCTATTAAAATTTGGTTAATAATAGTGAGAGTCTGTGACACTCCAGCCACTATCTGCTCCATCCTCCCTTCAACTTGACAGAAGCTCCACTTTGGGTGTCTGGCCAGGAAGAACAGACTTCTTTCCCCATAGCTCCCAATCAAAGCTAACCATATCCCACCAAGAGGGCAGTAGACCAGCAGCACTGTCCATTCCAACTCAAAGCTGAAAGGTAAATTCCTGTTAAGTGTGTACAAGAGGGAACTCACCTCTACCCAGCTCCATTGACTCTACCCCAGAACAGCAGGCAGGCCAAGAATCCTGGGCTCCTGATCACCTTTATCCCAGAGATCACTGTTCACTTGTCAGGCACAAGTTTCAAGACAGGAGAGGCAAGCTTAGAGGACCAGATTGGTAGACTTAGTCTACCACTCTGCCTAATATCCAGAGAAGTGGCTCAGAAATTCTGCCTGAGAGGCAATTCATAAGGAAAGAAAGCTCTGAAAGCTCTCCTCAAAGTAAGAGACTTTATTTGAAATAGAGTATAGAGTAGTTCAAACCTTAAGGGAGCACAGGGTAACAACAGAGCCTCTTAAGAGCCTATCTATATAATTAGAAACCTTAGGCTTACTCCATAATATTACACTGTCATTAATAAGAAAATTAAGTGACGTATTCACAATATAGTATTATCAATTTCCTTCCTTCTCTTTGACCTAAAGTGTTTTAAACCTCAGATGGGGAAAATGCCTAACTCACAGGGATGTCACGAGTACTAATTTGGGTAACATATACAAGCAACCAAATACATCACCTAGGAAATAGTGGATACTCAATGTAAACAGATCCCACATTCCTTTCCACTAAAAAAGAAAAAATAAAGAAAGATGAAGGAACATACCTGTCTGGCATTCTTTGTTTTGGTTATGTGGTTTGCAAGAGGTGGCTTTAGTCTGTGTAATAGGTTTACATAATAAAGCTTTGTTCTTCAAAAGCCTTGGAGGTTGGGAAGGTGGCAGTTTCAGGGCATCTGTTTGTGTACTTGCCTAGTAAAAAACAGAAATTTGGAAATCAAAGAGATTTTTAAAATCTTGTTAATTATAAGAAATATAATTTTAATATAGGCTTGGTGCCTGTAGCTCAGCAGCTAGGGTGCCAGCCACATACACCGGAGCTGGTGGGTTCAAACCCAGCCTGGGCCTGTCAAACAATGACAACTACAACCAAAAAATCGCTGGGCATTGTAGCAGGTGCCTGTAGTCTCAACTACTTGAGAGGCAAGGCAAGAGAATCACTTAAACCTAAGAGTTTGAGGTTGCTGTGAGCTATAACGCCATAGCATTCTACCCAAAGGGACATAAACTGTCTCAAAAAAAAAAAGAATTTTTTTTTTAAATAAAAATCATCTTGGAATTACATGGGAGACATAGTATGTATTCAACTAAACGTGAGAATACTGTATTCCTGAAATATTCATAGTACTAGAATATTTTATAACTACATACTACTCTGAATGCTTCTAATTACTATTTCTGTTTACCAAGAAAAATGCTATTTCTATTGTGACATCTTGTTGCTCAAAAATAATGTTGGCTGAGTTTAAAATGAGAACTCTTTGCCAGGTATGACAGTGGCTCACCCCTGTAATCCTAGCACTTTGGGAAGCTGAGATGGGAAGATAGCTTGAAGCCAGAAGTTTGAGGTTGCAGTGAGCGATGAAGGTGTCACTGTACTCTAGCCCAAGACAGAGGGAGACCCCACCCCCCAAAAAATTAATAAATGAAACAAAATAAAAACTCTTACTTCTTGATTAAGTCTTAGAAAACTTAGTTTCAAAGTAACTAGGAATAACAGAATCACTTATGATCATTTAAATAAGTAGTAACTTGAAAAAAGACACAAAAATTATCCTAGAGATCAGGAAATAAATAAAAATACCATTGCTCCCATCATAAGTTTTTCTCATTATTTATTTCTTCTTTCAAGAGATAAAATGGAAAATATTAATGAGTTTTTTAAAAAGGAGATGGTTTTTTACTGTATAATCTGCACTGGGCAGGGAGATAAGCTACATTTTATAAGTATTTTATTTATAATCTAAGTATATTATAAAACACCCCAAAAAGATATTTATGCCCAAATACTGTACAATTTTCTGTAGTTCTGTACAATTCTTTAAAAAACCTTCAGTAAGTACATAAAGAGAGCAAACATTCAACAAAATTAAGTACATAAAAAATCTATTTAAATAACCAGAAAATCCTATTCCTAAACAAAGATTAAATGAGTTCATGACATTTTATATAGTAAAGAATAAGGGTGGGCAAATTAGCTCAGACATATTCATACTTCATAAAAAAGAAAAATTAATACAGTGAGAAATACAGATAAAAATAATAAAACTTACATCCCCAATGATTTTCGCTGTTACTGCTGGAACTGCACCTTAATATAAATTAAAACAATATATTTAGGATCTCTTACAATTACTTAACATTAGCACTAAAAGTTGATAATCAGTCCACAAACATAAAGCCTCATGCTAATAAGAAGCATCATCTTAATTTAATTCAATGAAAGATACTAGTTATATTAAAGTATGAGAAAAATCGATATGAAACTTGTGAAAACACTATTCAATGCTATAACAGCCTGCAGTATGCCACCAGTCCTACAGATGAATGTGTCAAACAGGCTCAGTGCCTGCAGTTCAGTAGTTAGGGTTCCAGTAACATATACCGAGGCTGGCGGGTTCAAACCCAGCCAGGCCTGCTAAAACAACAATGACAACTGCAACAACAATGAAAAATTAGCTGGGTGTTGTGGCAGACGCCTGTAGTTCCAGCTACTTGGGAGGCTGAGGGAAGAGAATCGCTTAAGCCCTAGGAGTTTGACGTTGCTGTGAGCTGAGACGCCACAGTACCCTACTGAGGGTGACATAGTGAGATTCTGTCTCAAAACAAAACAAAACAAAAGAATGTGTCAAACGTAAGAAAACAATCACTGATGGAAAAAAGTTAGAGAATTATTATACCCAACTCAAAAAGGCTAGAAAAACGCTTTCAAATCAAGCCATACCTTGTAAGACACTGTTAGAATTCACTGTGGGCTGAGCAGCAGGAGCACTTGCCAATGATACTACATTAGCTATGACTGGGGTCGAATCTTTTCTCAGAGTTGGGGGCCCTGCTGAAGCAGCTTGAGCCATGGAAACATTTGCTGATTAAAATAAACAAAAATAAGGAAACCTCATGTAATTTATATGAGAAACCAACATCTCAAGGAAGTTAAACAATGCTTTCAGGTTTGAGTAATTTCTGCTAAAGCAAAAAGTTGCTTCAGAATTAACTGGGTTTTGGTTTTCTATTTTTTAATTAGTGCAACTTGAAAGTCTTCCATGTACTTTATCTTTGTGTAAAAATGCAATAGACAGGCCCACTTAAAAATCAACAACAAAAATCCCCAAAGGTATAATCTCACTGACGAACATGAGGTAGATTTAATGGAATTTGAAACCTAATGCGGTTCCTTAAATCTTGCCTTCACATAGAAAAAAATTTTTAAAGTTTCTGGAGTAGGCTCTTGTAGATCTTGCTTCTATCTGTAAACAAAACTATACTTAAACTTTTCTAGCTTTTGGGATATTACTCATTTTGTCTTTAAACCATAGTTTTTGAGATTAAATGGCCTAACTATGCAGATGGTATATTTAAAAGGCTATATGATTTAGACTTTACGCCTTTTGTTATTATAGGTAGTCTCAAAGCTTTTTAAATAAGGAAAGCAATTATACCCAATTACAAAACATGAACTATTATCCTTTGCCATAAAGTTCTTATAGAGTTATCTGATTCAATATGCTCAACAGAAACCTAAATTCTCATTTTTACACAGCTTTAGTAATATACATTGAATAAAAAAGAATCTAAATGTTAATGCCTACAAAAGGAAATGAATGTTTTATAAAATTAATGACAACCGTTTATAGTTTCCGATCTATACAACAGTAATTAGTTCCTGTCATTCATCAAAGATTCCAGTCATCACTTAAGTTTAATTTTACCTGCACTGTTTTGTGAAGGTGGGTCACATACACTTTGCTGATTACAGAACATTAAGATACAAAGTAGATTACAAAAATGTTTCATTTCCCCTCGCCACTTCAAGGACTCATTGAGTTTACCCTGTCGCTTACAACCATCACATTTGGCCATCTAAAAGGGAAAAAAAAAAATAGTAAAGGAATGAGAACCAAATTATCTGTGGTCTTATAGAATATATTAATTTAGAATTCAGAACATAAAATTAAAGGTTGACTGTCTCAAAATGGTAAGTATTTCTCTATTAATGACTTTATATTAAATAATTTTAAAAACCATGTAAATATGATACTCACTAAATAGCATTTAAGAAGCAAATAAGTGAAAATAAAGCCTATCTTCCTCAAAGACTTCAGAAGACAAATTTGTATTATTTAAATAATAAAAGAATAAAGTAATAATTTTAAATATTTTGGTATCTTAAGACTGATGTATCTCCTATAGGAAATTAAAGGAATAAAATTTCAATGACATTAAAGTCTTCCTAAATTTTATATTAATTGCTATAGAGTATAAACAAATACTTTAAAGTTTGTTTGTTTGTTTTTGGAGACAGAGTCTCACTTTATAGTCCTCCGTTGAGTGCCATGACATCACAGCTCACAGCAACCTCCAACTCTTGGGCTTAAGCAATTCTCTTGTCTCAGCCTCCCAAGTAGCTAGAACCACAGGCGCCCGCCACAACGCCCAGCTATTTTTAGAGACGGGGATACGGTGGGGTGGAGGTAGTGGGGACAGTGGGGGTGTCTCACTTTGGCTCAGGCTGGTCTCAAACCTGTAAGCTCAGGTAATCCACCCACCTTGACTTCCCAGAGTGCTAGGATTACAGGTGTAAGCCACCACACCTGACACTTTAAATTTTTTTTTTTTTTTTTTTTAAATAGAGACAGAGTTCACTTTATCGCCCTCGGTACTGGCGTCACACAGCTCACAGCAACCTCCAACTCCTGGGCTTAGGTGATTCTCTTGCCTCAGCCTCCCAAGTAGCTGGAACTACAGATGCCTGCCACAACGCCCTGCTATTTTTTTGTTGGAGTTTGGCCAGGGCCGGGTTTGAACCCACCACCCTTGGTATATGGGGCCGGCACTCTATCCACTGTGCCACAGGTGCCACCCCACTTTAAAGTTTTAAATCATGAAACTGTCCCTCTAAGTGAAATTTGAAAAGGGAATAATTAACTTAACTCAAAAACCCAGGAATGTTAATTATATTTACCTGATAGAACAAAAGTGTGTATTTAGACATGCATTCTTCACAACAGAACTCTTCCACCTTTCCCCCTAAATTATTTTGTATCAATTTGGGAGAGGTCTGTAAACAATAACTGCACATTTTACAGTGATTTCGCCAGTGTTTTGCCAATTCATGTTTATAAAGCAGTTTGCAACCTAAAAATCAGGAAAAATAAATTTAACGTCAGGGAAAAATATTAATTATCTACACTTTAATTTAAATGGCCTAGGATAAAGCTGAGTCCTGACCAATTAGCAGATTAAGAGATTAGAGGATCCAAACTAGCATTTTTTAAAATGAAATAACACAGGATACAACAAAGTAGAAAATACTAAATTGCATCACATATAGTGAATTTTCTTTCATGCAACTTGTATTATTTGGGAATGTAAAAATAAACTGGGTCACAATATAAAATGTATTTCTTCTTTTGTGCAGTGGTCAAAAAGCTTGAAAGCCACTGGACTAAAGCAAAACAGTATAATAAGTGACTAATAGTCATATTAATAAACAATCTACCTCATGCTGATTTGCAAATTCAGACCACATATACTCAGAAACACAATGGCTATTTAAAAAATAAAAATATAAACTTAGGATGCTACTATAATTTAAAGCATTCCATTTAGAAATAAGTGCAAGAATGTAAAAGACCTCTGAGTTCCCCCATCAACCTAGTAATATTAAATACATCACGTTCTTCTGCCTCTTTGAAGATCTTTCACTTCATTTTAAATCTATATTATAAGACGAAACCAAAAAAGAATGAACTAACTATAAACAAATAAAAAGGCTTTGGCATGATAAGTAAACTTAAATATTAATAGCTTGAATAATCAACTACTTTTAAAACAACATGCTCAGTAAAATAATCTTCTATCTTTACCTTCACTACAAAATGACTTGTCAGCACCTGAGAATCGCACAGTCTCCTTTACAATTTTCTCAATTTTACAATATTCACACATTGCCATTACATTATTTATCTTCTTATATTCATCAGAACAATTCTTGCCACAGAACTGAAACATTTTACCCTGCAAAGAAATAATCATTAAGTACTAATTTAACATTCGGTTTGTCTTATGTAAATCCTCATTCTTGTTACTTTGAAAACAAATGGCATAATTTTGAGAGATGAAAAGCTAAAAATAATTATACAGGTAAACTCAAACCCTTTTCACAAGCCTATACTTTACCTTATAGTCAAGAAGTTCTGGTTTTGTGGCAAAAAGACGATTACAGTGTTGACATTTGATTTTCACCACACTTCCTGCAAACCCAACATGCTGGGATTGGGCAGCAAGACGCTGGAGACCAGCTGCAGCAGAACTACTGATGGAAGAGGGAGAAGCAGCAGAGGTATTGCCTCCCCCTGCTGACACTGTTGAACCTGTAGGGATGCTTACAATTACTTGGCCCTGAGATAGGGGCACTACTGAAGAATTCATTCCAGTTGGTTTGTTGAATAAATTCTGGAAAAAAACAAAACAGCAAATAAATCAGTTAAATTATAAGTTCAGACAAATGAGCATCGCATGCTTATGTTATATATAACATAATTCTAGGCATGTAAGGTACGTGTGTGAATAGGCAAAAATCCCTGCTTTTGAGCAACTTATAACTGAATGGTGGGGAATCTCATTTATGACCACATAAAATAATTGAACTACTAATCTTCAAAAATGGTATCTTCCCAATAGATAATCTAGGTAATAACAGTACTATTTAATTGTATAGAAGGTAGTTAAATGACATACCTCTAAACATAGGATGAACTAAGAATCTAAATTGAATAGAACTGAAATAGAAACTCAGACAATCCAGGCACTAGTAAACACCTAATATGTTTACATTACTACAGTAGGTGTCTTAGTGACTGAAGAGGAGAAGATTTCTGAAGCCATACCTGGAAAGCTATTACACAACTGTAGCTGCAGAAGTTACGTATACTTCCATCTGACATGGCTAGGTGATACTGAGGGATTGCTGAGGTTTTACAACTGTTACACTGAACTTGTACACCTTAGCGAATCAAAATAAAATAAGTATAAGTAATATACACAAATGTATGAGAAATAAATATTATATAATATACAAAAAATGAAGGGCCAGATTAAGTTGCAGCAACTGAAACTAAATTCAAAGCATCTCAATCATGTCACACATAGACAAAAACTAACTTAACATTAAAAACTTTAATTTTTAAGTAAAAGTAGTCATGGTCTATCCTGAAACTGTAAAATAAATGAATCTTGAATCAGGTGTGATAAAGAAAATACATTAAAGAAGCCATATAAAATTCTATTGGTAAGAGTTTAAGGCCTCAATTACACATACAAGTAAATAAATAATCAGGGTAACAGGTGATATTTTACAACAATATTTTGAAATGTTTTAAATCTGCCTTAAAAATCAACTAAATCTGCAGAATACTCTGTACCATAAAAACAAAGCAATAACCCTTATATTTTCAATTATTACATTTCATAGTTTATAAAACCAGTATTACCTGCAGAAGTAACCATTTTAACTCTGTAAGCAGATAAGCAATTAACAGAACAGAAAAGCTCTGTCTTCCCCAAGCTATTGGTATTTTCAATCATTTCTGCTGAGGATCTCAATGATTTGCAAAGCGCACATGGAGTAATTTTGGCTGATTTCTATTAAGAGAATAAAAGAACATTCATTTTTACCAAATTCCTAGTAAAAGCATAACTCTTTGAATGTTTATACGAAAGGCTATTCAAATATATGTATTTTCTGGAGCCAGAGTCTCACTCTGTTGCCCAGGCTAGAGGGCCATGGCATTAGCCTACTTTACAGCAACCTCAGACTTCTGGGTTCAAGCAACCCCCCACCTCAGCCTCCCAACTAATTGGGACTACAGGCCACCACAATGCCCAGCTCATTTTTTCTATTTTTAGAAGAGATGGGGTCTCACTCTTGCTCAGGCTGGTCTTGAATGCCTGAGCTCAAACAATTCTCTCAAAGGCTGTTAAAATATTTTATTTATTTATGTAAGTAAGTATGTATGTATGTATGTATGTATTTAATTTTTTATTGGAGATAGAGTCGCACTTTGTTGTGCTGGGGTGGAGTGCCATGTTGTCAACATAGCTCATAGCAACCTCAAAGTCTTGGGCTCAAACCATCTTCATGTCTGTCTCAGCTTCCCAAATAGCTGAGACTATAGGCACCTACCACGAATTCCCACAAATTTTCCTATTTTAAGTAAAGACAGGGTCTCCCTCTTGCTAAAGCTGGTCTCAACCTCTGAACTCAAAAGATGCAACAGCTTGGCCTCCTAGAGTGCTAGGATTATAGGCATGAGCCACCACGTCTGGCCTGTTGAAATATTTTAAATCAGAGCATTTCAAACATTTATGATTATAATTCTCAATGAGAAATGTGAGTAAATTTACAAAGTGACTTAGGAAACATATTCCTGAGATTTTTGCATTTGCATATTGTATGTATATAAAACTGAAAAAAGTTTATTTTATTTTATTTTAATTTTGTTGTTGCTGTTGTTGCAGTTTGGCCAGGGCTGGATTCGAACTCACCACCCTCGGTATATGGGACCAGCACCCTACTCACTGAGCCACAGGCATCACCCCTGAAAAAAGTTTTATAGAGTAATATATATCATGATTACTCATAATATACTTTGATCTTTGCTATTTTTCCATTCTATTCTGCTTCATTAAAAAGTAATGCTGTTATAACCTAGTAATTAATTGGGTGTAACCATACATTTTTGTAGGGTGTGACCATAATTTTAAAATCTTTTACAGAAAGGGTCTCACACTATCACCCAGGATGGAATGGAGTGGTACAATCACAGCTCACTGCACCTCAAACTCCTGGGCTCAAGCGATTCTTCTGCCTTAGCCTCTTGAGTAGCTGGGACTACAAATATGCACCACCAACCTTTGACTAATTTTTTTTTTTTTTTTTTTGAGACGGAGCCTCAAGCTATCACCCTGGATAGAGTGCTGTGGCATCACAGCTCACAGCAACCTCCAATTCCTGGGCTCAAGTGAGTCTCCTGCCTCCGCCTCCCAAGCAGCTAGGACTAGAGGCACCCGCCACAACGCCCGCCCGGCCATTTCTTGGTTGCAGCCGTCATTGTTGTTTGGCAGGCGGGGCTGGATTCAAAACCGACAGCTCAGGTGTTCGTGACTGGCGCCTTAGCCCATTGAGCCACAGGCGCCGAGCCTAATTCTTTTTATATTTTGTAGAGACAGGATTTTGCTATGTTGCCAAACTAGTCTTTAACTCCTGACCTTGGCTTGGGGCCCATAGCCCAGTGGTTAGGGCACAGGCCACATGCACCAGGGCTAGTGGGTTCAAACCCGGCCTGAGCCTGCTAAAAAACAATGATAACAAGTACAGAAATATAGGTGGGTGTTGTGGCAGACGCTTGTAGTCCCAGCTACTTGAGAGGCTGAGGCAAGAGAATGGCTTAAGCCCAACAGTTGGAGGTTGCTGTGAGCTGTGATGCCACAGCACTCTACTGAGGGTGACATAGTATGACTTTGTCTCAAATAAATAAATAAATAAACTCCTGACCTCCTGGTCTAATACTCCCACTTCAACCTCCCAAAATGCTGGATTACAAGTGTGAGCCACCACACTAAACCCATAGTTTTAAAATTTTTGTAACATAGCATAGAATTCATGCCGTATACTATACTACCCCCCAAATGGTAAAACCCCCCACTAAAGGTATTATACCTAGCAATAAAATGTGACTTTAAGGAAACTGATAAACATATTAGAAAACTAACTGTCAGGAGGCTGGGAGAGGTGGCTCACACCTGCAATCCTAGCACTGTGGGAAGCCAACGTGGGTGGATCCCTTGAGGTCAGGAGTTCAAGACTAGCCTAAGCAAGAGTGAGGTCCCATCTCTAAAAGTAGCTGGGAGTTGTGGCAGGTGCCTGTAGTCTCAGCTACTCAGGAGGCTGAGGCAAGAGGATTGCTTAAGCCCGCTTTAAGGTTGCTGTGAGCTATGATGCCACCGCACTCTACTGAAGGGAACAAACAGAGTGAGACTGTCTCGGGGTGGGGGTTGGAGGGGAAACAACCTAATTGTCAAATATTCTACCATTAATACCAAAAAGTACTCTATAGCAATAAAGGGGGAGCAAACCTTGGCTATCACAAGGGTCCAAATATAAATGAAGAGTCTGTTTGGTCTACAATTAGAAATTCAGAGGAAAAACTGCTAAAGATTATTAACATGTCATACATTCAGGATAATTTATAAAGTACATCTACCACCAATTAGGAGATTTAAGGTGTCTCTTCCCTCTTAAAGGATAAATTTCTGAGACTTCTTATTAACACAGATACATATTAAAGTGAACATGTTCTTGAATTCTAGAATGTCTTCTAAATCTCTCACCCCACGTCCCCTTCCTCTCTGATAAGGACTGCAAACACAAACTTCATTTATAAGACTTGAGTGAAGACTTCTGTGAAACTTTTGCTGATAGTCTCATCATTCCCTATCAAGTAGACTGACTGACTATACTTCCTCTATGGCCTACTGCACCCCTTAAGATTTTGATTATAGCATCTCTGTTTACTTGTTTATATTATCTTCCCACAGAGACACATAGCTCCTCCAAACAGGAATATCTAATGTTTGTTGAGTAAATTATATATAACAATGAAGCAGCAAAAACGACAATCTCCAGCCAGATTCCATACTAACGTGCTGTCTCATTCTTACTTTATATAACTCTAAAAACATCCCAATGCCATGCGTGGTATTATAGCCATTTAAACATAGAAAAACTGGGACTGAGGATGTTTAACTGCTTTGCCCAGGTAAAAATCACATTTGAACATAAAGTCTGAAATCAAATCTAGATCTGCCCTACTTCTAAATTCCAGTTCTTTCTCTACCAAAGTACATATTAACATAATACATGAGCAACTTAGTAGGTCTGGGCTAAACTAAAAGTAATGAATGAACCACATAATACTATTCAGTCATTAAAAAAATGGAGATTTTACATCTTTTACAACCACCTGGACAGACTTGGAGAACATCCTCCTAAGCAAAGTATCATAGGAATGAAAAGACAACCATCGTGTGTACTCAGTACTAAGGTGAAACTAGTAGATTAACAATTACAGGTTCACACTAGAGAAAAGCTCAGCTGGATTCTAGTAAAGCAGAGGAGTGGAAGGGGTTTGGTGGGTTCCTACCCAACGGGTACAATGCATGGATATATGGCAGAGCTTCTGGGTGAAAGACAGCTATAACTCAGACTTTAACCTTATAAATGAAAACCATGAACCATACCTAATCATATGTACCCTCATATTAATCTGAAATCAAAAACAAAAAATGAATGAATTGGCCAGACATGATGGTAGCTCATGCCTATACTTCTAGCATTTTGGGACAACAATGTGGGAGGATCCCTTGAGCCTAGGAGTGCCAGATCAGCCTGGTCAATATAGAAAGACACTGCCTCTACAAAAAAAAAAAAGCTTTTGGGGCGGCGCCTATGGCTCATCGAGTAGGGCGCCGGCCCCATATACCGAAGGTGGCAGGTTCAAACCCGGCCTCGGCCGAACTGCAAAATAGAAAAATAGCGGGCGTTGTGGTGGGCACCTGTAGTCCCAGCTACTCGGGAGGCTGAGGCAAGAGAATTGCCTAAGCCCAGGAGTTGGAGGTTGCTGTGAGCTATGTGATGCCACGGCACTCTACTGAGGGCAAAAAAGTAAGACTCTGTCTCTACCAAAAAAAAAAAAAAAAAAAAGCTTTTAAAAATTAGCCAGGTTATAGTGGTGTGCGCATCCATTGTCCCAGCTATGCAGGAGGCCTAGGCAAGGGGATTGCCTGAGGCCAGAAGTTTGAGGTTGCAATGAACTAAGAATGACATCTTTGCACTCTAGCCCAAGCAACAGAGCAAGACCCTATCTCAAAAAAAAAAAAGGAAAAAAAGTAACGAATGAGTTAGAAATTGGGATGTTTCATCTTTGCACTCTAGCCCAAGCAACAGAGCAAGACCCTATCTCAAAAAAAAAAGGAAAAAAAGTAACGAATGAGTTAGAAATTGGGATGTTTCATCCTATTTCTCCTTCTTTTGTAGACTATGAATCATCTTTCAATTAACTGAATCTAAGTAACTTTTAGTACCTGATACAACATCAGGAAAGGAACAATCATTTGGACAAAGAAAATACAAATGAAGATACTGGAATTTTCATTTTCCCTATGACAGCATAAATAATGAACAAGTAAAGCTAAGGCCTTTAATATAAAGCTTTTACATTAACAAGAAATAAACTAAAATATTATATAATGTTGACATACCAAAATTACTATGATGTTTTAAGAACCATTTATTAGAAAATTTCTAATTGACACTATTATATTCACCAATTCTGGTGGTCTGCATAAAAACTCACTATTCTAAGAAAGAGAATGTTCAACAAATGCACTGAAACAGGGAGCCATTGTAAAATTAAAAAGGTAAAAGTACCATATTTTTGCTGTGTATAATATATTCCTGTGGATAATACACACCTATGTTTTAGGCCCCAAACTTTTAGGGGGGAAAAAAAAAATCTTTCATTTTAATTTTTTTTTTTTTACACAGAATGCAGTAGCATTATAGCTCACAGCAATCTCACAGACTCTTGGGCTCAAGCTATCTTCTTGCCTTAGCCTCCTGAGCCGGGACTATAGGCACTCACCACAATGCTGGGCTGTTTTTAGAGACAGTCTTGCTCTTACTTAGGCTGGGCTCGAACTCCTGAGCTCAAGTAATCTACCAGCATCAGCCTCCCACAGTGCTACAATTACAAGTGTGAGCTACCACACTTGGCTTGTTTTAATTTTTTTCTTTCTTTTTTTTTTTTGAGACAGAGTCCTAAGCTATCTGCCTTGGTAGTGTACTGTGCCATCATAGTTCACAGCAACCTCCAATGCTTGGGCTCAAGAGGTCCTCTTGCCTCAGTTTTTCTATTTTTAGTAGAGACAGGGTCTTGCTTTTGCTCAGGCTGGTCTCGAACTCGTGAGCTCAAGCAATCTACCCGCTTTGGCCTCTAAAAAAGTGCTAGGATTACAGGCATGAGCCATCACACCCACCTCAGTTTAATTTTTTTTTTAAGACAGTCTCACTATGTTGCCCTGGGTAGATGCCATGGTGTAACAGCTCACAGCAACCTCAAACTCTTGGGCTTAAGCGATTCTCTTGCCTCAGCCTCCCAAGTAGCTGGGACTACAGGTGCCCACCACAATGTCCGGGTACTTTTTGTCACTGTTGTTTAGGTGACCTGGGCCAGGTTCGAACACGCCAGCCTGGTGTATGTGGCCGGCGCCCTACCCACTGAGGTGTCACCTTGTTTTAACTTTTTAATTCAAATTTTTATTTGTTTATAATTAGGTACTTGTTTTTTTGCATTATAAAGCAATTTTAACATTTATTTCTTAACATATTATGGTATAAGAAATTTCATCTAACAAATAATTACAAAACACAAAAAGAGATAACAACTATAAGAATTTTTTTTTTTTTTTTTTTTTTTTTTAGACAAAGTTTCCTTATGTTGCCCTTGGTAGAGTGCCATGGTGTCACAACTAACAGCAACCTCAAACTTCTGGGCTTAAGCAATTCTCTTGCCTCCGCCTGCCAAGTAGCTGGGACTACAGGTGCCTGCCACAATGCCCAGCTATTTTTTGTTGCAGTTATCAATGTTGTTTAGCTGGCTGGGGCCGGCTTTGAACCTGCCAGCCTCAGTGTATGTGGCTGGCACTATAACCACTGTGCTACAGGCACCGAGCCACTAGTACAAGAAATTTTATGAACTAGCAACAAAAAGTACTACCCATGTATAATAGACATCCATTATTTTTCTCTCAAAAATTTGGGCAGAAAGTGTGCATTATACACAGTAAATACAGGACTTGCTATTCCTTCACATTTATCGATTTTAAAACTGGTATCTGATCAAAATTTACTAACAAAATATATATCTAATGCACACAAAACTACCTAAGAGATGTGTTGTACAGAATTCATTCACTTCATCCTCTGCAAAACTCAGGAATTCACAAAATAATACATAACCCAAGTCTATTTTCTTCTATTTCATGAAGATAAGGAAAAACCTATTAATATAACAATTAATGATGAGTTGCTTTATTTTAGACAGAGTCTCACTATGAGGGTAGAGTGCCACAGCTTACAGCAAACCTCAAACTCTTGGGCTCAAGCGATTCTCTTGCCTCAACCTTCCTTATAGTTGGGACTACAGGTGCCTGCTACAATGCCCAGCTATGTTTTGGGTTGTTTGTTTAGCAGGCTAGGGCAGGGTTCGAACCCACCAGACCCGATGCATGTGACTGGTGCCCCTACAGCCACCAAGCCTAATGGTGAGATTTTGACTTTCTGGTTTGCAATTTTAATTATGGGGAACCAGTTTCAAGAATATATATGCAACATAGACCTTTCCATGTTGAATAAAAAACATATATGTAAATCAAAAAGTTATTTCAAAAATTTAGAAGGCTATGCATCAGAAGAGAAGAAGTGGGTATCTATGAGAGATGCATTATACCTTTTTTGTACATTCAAAAATATAACTCACATTTGAAATTAAAGGGCCATACCCTAAAGCCATGTATTTCAAATGTATGAACAGGGTACAGGAGAACCTTGCTAAATGCAGAATACAAATGTCTTCATATAATAACTGAGAAAATGCCAGGAAGGCTATGTTAATCAGTTTGATGAAAACAGTTAAGATTGTATATGAAAGCAGCACATTGTACCCCTTGATTGCACTATTGTACACAGCTATGATTTAATGATAAAAGATAATAAAATAAAATAAATCAAATGTATGAACAAATCTGCTACTTACAGAACTCTGTAAGGGTATTTAACATTTGCTTGACAAATACTATTTATATGTAAAGAATATCAGTTAAGCAAATAGTAAGCTCTTAATATATTTTAAAAAATTTTTCATACATAATTCCCACTAAAAAGGTAGCCCTCCCCTCTGAAATGAACAAGGTATTAAATATGGTCATGTACCTGCTTGTATGCTGTGACACACGTTGAACTACAAAACTTCTTCGACTGTCCCTCTATCTGAAGCATGTGACATTGTCCAGAGCCACTGTAACAATAACCCCCACAGTTCTCACAACAGTTCATGGTGAGGTTGTTAGCAGAGCGAAACTTAGAGAAGCAGGCATCACTGCAAAGTTTATGTACCACATTCTGGTAATTAACTTCATGCCGAATCTAGGATTGAAAATCAATGGCATAAAAAAAAATAACAACATAGAAACAACAAGCAGAAAACATCAAAAATTATTCTTTAAGCATAACATTAGACTCCTCAATAAAGTAAAAAAGTAACTTACGACAGCATTTTTCTGACACATGCTGCATTTGGTTGAAATACTATTTGTATTTATGGTAACAATAGGTTTTTTTTTCAATTCATATGTTGACAAACATGACTGACTGCAAAAATCTTTACTAGTGGTGGTATTTTCAAATTGGGCACTGATCACATCCTTTGGATTTAAAATGTCTCTAAAAATAAGAACAAAGATTAAAATAAGACACAGTATAATTAATTGTGTGAGCTAAAATAACTGAGGAAAACAAAGGTCATTATACAAAAGACACTGAAATTTAAATTTAAAAACCTGGGTTTTCTGGAATACACTTAGAAGTTGCTTTGATCTTTGAGCTCTTTTCTATGAAATGGAACTAATATACCACCTACTTCTTAGAACCACAGTGAGAATTACTATGTTTCAAAGATTAAAAGGAAATACATCAAATAATTAGCATTCATTATCTCTACAGGTGTGATTATAGATTTTAATATTCTTCAGAATTATCTATATTTTCAAAATGTTCTTTAAAAATGATATATTACACTTGAAATACTTAAAAACAACTACCTTTTCAAAGTAAACATGCATTTTAAACTAAGCAATGGGGACTGGACGCAATTATAAGAGGGACTTTACCTAACAAATGCAATGAGTGTAACCTAATTCTTTGCACCCTCAATGAATCCCAAAAATTAAAAAATAAAACAACATCATACATAATCTGGCATGGTTATATAAAACCCAACATTTCCATATCTAAATAATTTGCGTTATAAGCATTAATAGCAAAGGTTATGAAGATTAAAACCCCAATTATTAAGCTCCCAACCGCTTCAACCCCAATCTCACCACCAAGCCACTCTTTCTATGTAATTTGCCAGAGGGCTTAAGTGGAAACCATTTAAAAAACCAAGTTTTCCAAGTGATGACATTTTCTAAACAGTGCCTCCCATAAGTATATACCCACAAAATAGTTATTAAAGTTTTAAATGAAGTGTATTTATTCCTGCATCTTAAACAAATTACACCAATAGACTATTTTAGAAAAGCTTATAGGCATACCGCATTTCACTGCACTTCACAAATGTTGATCAGTGCCATTTTTCTTTCTTTTTTTTTGGAGATACATTGCCCTGGGTAAAGTGCCATGGCATCACAGCTCACAGCAACCTCAAATTCTTGAGCTCAAGCAATTCTCTTGCCTCAGGCTCCCAAGTAGCTGGGACTACAGGCACCCGCCACAACGCCAGACTATTCTTTTGTTGTAATTGTCATTGTTGTTTGGCAAGCCCCAGGCCAAGTTCGAACCCACCAACCCCAGTGTATGTGGCTGTTGCCCTAGTCGCTGAGCTACAGGTGCCAAGCCTAGTGCCATTTTTCTAACAGCATTTGCTTACTTTGTGTCTCTGTATCATGTTTTGGCAATTCGTACAATATTTCAAACTTTTTCATTATTATTTTATCTGTCGTCATCTGTTTATCAGTGATCTTTGGTGTTACTACTTCAATTGTTTTAGGGCACCATAAACCATGCCCATATGATGGTGAATATAACTGATAAACATTCTGTGTGTTCTGACTGCGCCACTGACTGGCTGTTCCTGTCTCTCTCCCTATCCTTGGGCCTCTCTATTCCTTGAGATACAATAATATTAAAAGTAGGCCAAGTAATAACCTCACAATGACCTCTGAGTGTTCAAGTGAAAGGAAGAGTTTCATATTATCAAATTGAATAAAATGTGAGAAATGATTAAACTTTATGAGAAAGGTATATCAAAAGCCAAGGCAGGCTGAAGGCTAGGTCTCTTGTATCCATTAAACAAGTTATAAATGGAAAGGAAAAGTTCTGAAGAAAATTAAAAGGGCTACGCCAGTGAATACACAAATGACAAGAAAGTGAAACAGTTTTATTGCTAATAGGTAAGAAGTTTTTACTGGTCTGGATAGAAAATCAAACCAACTACAACACTCCCTGAAGCCAAAGTCTAATCCATAGCAAGGCCCTAACACTCTTCAATTCTATGAAGGCTGAGAGAGATGAGGCAGCTATAAAAGAAAAGTTTAACTTCATGAAAGTTTAGTTCATGAAGTTTAAGGAAAAAGGCTATCTCCGTAACACAAAAGTGCAAGGTGAAGTAGCAAGTGCTGATGTAGAAGCTTGTAGCAAGTTACCCAGAACATATAACTAAGATCATTAATGAAAGTGGCTACACTAAATAACTGATTTTTCGATGCAAGTAAAGCCGTTTTAATTAGAAGATGCTAAACAGGACTTTCATAGGTAGAGAAGTCAAAGCCTACCTATAAAGCTTCAAAAGTCAGGCTGACTCTCTTATTAGGAGTTAATGTAGCTGGTGACTTTAACTTGAAGCCAAGGCTCATTTACAACATGAAAATCCCAGAGCCCTTAAGAATTATACTAAATCTATTCTGTCTGCACTCTATATATGAAACGACAAACCTGGATGACAACAAATCTGTTTATAGCATGTGAGTATTTTAAGTACACTGCTAAATCTGCTGCCCAGAAAAAAAAGAATTCCTTTCAAATGTTACTGCTCATTGACAATGTACCTCCTCACCTAAGAGCTCTGATGCAGATGTGCAAGTAGATTAAAGTTGTGTTAGTGGCTGCTAACACAACATTCATTCTGTACCCCTCAGGTCAAGGAATAATTTCAACTTTCAGGTCTTACTATTTAAGAAATACATTTTGGTTCTAGGTTCTAGCTGCCATGGATAGTAATACCTCTGACGGATCTGGGCAAGTTAACTGAAAACATTCTGGAAAGGATTCACCATTTGAAATGTAATTATGAACATTCCATGATTCATGGGAGGAGGTCCAAATATTAACATTAACGATAGTTTGGATTAAGTTTGTTTCCACTCTCATAGATGACTTTGAGGGGTTCAAGACTATAGTGGAGAAATTAGAGATATGGTAGAAATATCAAGAGAACTAGAATTAGAAGAGGAGCCTGACACTGGACCGAATTGCTACAACGTCATGATCAAACTTGAATAGATGAGGATTTTTTTTTTTTTTTTTAAGACAGAGCCTCAAGCTATCACCCTGGGTAGAGTGCCGTCACATCACAGTTCACAGCAACCTCCAACTCCTGGGCTTAAGTGATTCTTTTGCCTCACCCTCCCAAGTAGCTGAGACCACAGGCGCCTGCCACAATGCCTGGCTATTTTTTAGTTGTAATTATCCTTGTTGTTTGGCAGGTCCAGGCTGGATTTGAACCCGCCAGCTCTAGTGTATGTGGCTGGCGCCTTAGCCACTTGAGCTACAGGTGCCGAGCCAATAGATGAGGATTTGAGTTACTTCTTAACAGATAAGCAAAGAAAGTGATTTCTTGAGATGGAATCAACTCTGGTGAAAATGCTGGGAATACTGTTGAAATGACAACAAAGTTTAGAATGCTACATAAACTTAACTGCTAAAGCAGCAGCAGGGTTTGAGAGAACTGATCTTAGTTTTGAGAAAGGTCTACTGTGGGTAAAATGCAATTAAACCATTGTATGATTTAGAGCAATCTTTTGTGAAGAGTCAAGCAATGCAGTGAACTTCATTGCTGTAGTTTAAGAAATTGCCACAGCAACCCCAACCTTCAGCAACCATCTCCCTGATCAGTCAGAAAGCATCAGTATTGAGGCAAGACCTTCTACCAGCTAAAAGATTAGGTCTCACTGAAAGCTCAGAGGGTTGTTAGCATTTTTCAAGAATAAAGTATTTTACAATAAGAGATGTACTTTTTTTTTTTCTTTTTGCAGTTTTTGGCCAGGGCTGGGTTTGAACCCACCACCTCCAGCATATGGGGCAAGCACCTTACTCCTTTGAGCCACAAGAGCCGCCTAAGAGACGTACTTTTTAAAAAAGAAACAATGCTACTGCATCCTTAACTAGACTATAATGTAGCGTAAACATAACTTTTATAAGCCCTGGGAAACCAAAAAATTGAGGTGATATGCTTTATTGAGATTTTTCCTTTATTGAAGTGGTCTGGAATTGAATACTCAATATCTCCAAGGTATGGATGCACAAATATCTGGGTTTCAGTAAAAGATAATAGTAAATAAAAATGAAGGCTTGGCTCGGTGCCTGTGGCTCAATGGGATAAGGCGCCAGCCACATACGCCTGAGCTGGCGGGTTCGAATCCAGCCCGGGGCCCGCCAAACAACAATGACGGCTGCAACCAAAAAATGGCCGGGCGTTGTGGCGGGCGCCTGTAGTCCCAGCTACTTGGGAGGCAGAGGCAAGAGACTTGCTTGAGACCAGGAATTGGAGGTTGCTGTGAGATCTGATGCCACGGCACTCTCTCCAGGGTGACAGCTTGAGACTCTGTCTCAAAAAAAAAAAAAAAAAAAAAAAAGAAGGCTTGTTGCCCCGTAGCACAGTGGTTACAGTGCCAGCCACATACACTGAGAGTGGCAAGTTCAAACCCAGCACAGGCCAGCTAAACAATGAGAACTGCAACAAAAAAGAGCCGGGTGTTGTGGCAGGGGCCTGTAGTCCCAGCTATTTGGGAGGCAAAGGCAAGAGAATTGCTTAAGCCCAAGAGTTTGAGGTTGGTGTGAGCTGTGACACCATGGCGCTCTACCGAAGGCAACAGAGTGAAAACTCTGTCTCAAAAAAAAGGAAATAGGCTTGGCGCCTGTGGCTCAATGGGTTAAGGCGCCAGCCACGTACACCTGAGCTGGCGGGTTCGAATCCAGCCCGGGCTGCCAAACAACAATGACTGCTGCAACCAAAAAATGGCCAGGCGTTGTGGCAGGCACCTGTAGTCCCAGCTACTTGGGAGGCAAAGGCAGGAGACTCGCTTGAGCCCAGGAATTGGAGGTTGCTGTGAGTTGCGATGCCATAGCACTCTCTCCAGGGTGACAGCTTGAGGCTCTGTCTCAAAAAAAAAAAAAGGAAATAAAAATGAAGAAATAATTATTTCAGATCAGTGACATGAAAGGCCATCCCAATAAAAGTGGTATTTTATTTATTTATTTATTTTCTTCTTTTAGAGACAGAGTCTCACTATGTCACCCTCCGTAGAGTGCTATGGCGCCACAGCTCATAGCAACCTCAAACTCTTAAGCTTAAGTGATTCTCATGCCTCAGCCTCCCAAGTAGCTGGGACCACAGGTGCCCACCACAACACCCGGCTATTTTTTTGTTGTATTTGTTATTGTTGTTTAGCTGGCCGGGGCCGGGTTCAAACTCGCCACCCTCGGTGCATGTGGCCGGCACCATAACCACTATGCTACAGGAGCCAAGTCAAAGTGACATTTTAGTTGAACCTTAAATGGAGTTTTCTAGAAGGTTAAGGAGATAAGGGTTGGGAGCAGCATGAAACAAGGCAATGAAAATATAGAAGGTTATTTTTCATTGCTCTAAGTATGCTTGGAATCTAGTTAGATTAGCTTTTATTGTAGTAAGAGTATGCTATGCTCTTACTCCAATACAGATTATATCTTATGCCAGAATGAGAAGCAGCAATTTCAATGCATTTAGTAAAAATTCAGAAAAGGAATAAACAATCTAGAAACAGTCACTTCTTTAAATACCATTATACCAAGAATCTGGTTTTTCTAATAGTATTAACAAAATTATCCTCCAAATTACCTCTTTTATGTAGAATGAGAAATGGTCTTTTTATAAAACAAATTATTAGGTCCCTATTATTAAGAAATCTAAAAGTTAAATGACAAGCAAAATATTTTCAAAGTTTAAGTTAAATTCACAAGGACAAGAGATATGGTTAACAAAAGATTAAGAAATATGAAATTGAAAAGGTAATTAAGTTTATTTTAATCTAAATTCTACTGTTATATTTCTACTACTCTATAAAAATAGCAGCAGCTATCAGGAAGGAAATCTTATGTCTGCCTATTCAAATTAAATTGAAACCTTTCTTATAGGAATTCATTAACAAATTAAACCAGTTTGACCACAAAAGCTATGGTCAATGCACGTGCTGACGATATCCAGCTATGTGACACTGAGCAAATCTAGCTTCCTTAATTTCCTTAAATTTTAGGTATATCCAACTCAGCAATTTTACAATGAGATAAACCAGACGATTGCAAACTTTTGCAATTAACTGTATGATAAATAAGAAAAGGTATGGCTTGGTGCCTGTGGCTCAGTGGTTAGGGTGCTAGCCACATACACCAGGGCTGCTGGTTTCAAACCTGGCCCGGGCCTACTAAAACAACAATGACAACTATAACAAAAAAATAGCCAGGTGTTGTGGCAGGCGCCTGTAGTCACCGGGACTGCTGGGTTCACACCTGGCCCGGGACTGCTAAAATGACAACTACAACAAAAAAATAGCCAGGCGTCGTGAAGGGTGCCTGTAGTCCCAGCCACTTGGGAGGCTGAGGCAAGAGAATTGCTTGAGCCCAGGAGTTTGAGGTTGCTGTGAGCTGTGACGTCATAGCACTCTACCAATGATGACCAAGTGAGATTCTGTCTCAATAAAAAAAAAAGGGGGGGGGCAGCACCTGTGGCTCAGTGAGTAGGGCAACAGACCCATATACAAAGGTGGCGGGTTCAAGCCCAGCCCCGGCAAAACTACAACAAAAAATAGCCAGGCACTGTGGCGGGCGCCTGTAGTCCCAGCTCAGGAGGCTGAGGCAAGAGAATCACCTAAGGCCAGGAGTTGGAGGTTGCTGTGAGCTGTGTGACGCCACGGCACTCTACCGAGGGCGATAAAGTGAGACTCTGTCTCTACAAAAAGAAAGAAAGGGTAAAAAGAGAAGGAAAGATAAAGTGGTGAACAAGAAATGAAAAAGTAGTTCAGGAAGTAAATTGGAGTACAAAGAAAAACAAAATTGATCAGTGATTGAGGACCGAAGAAACAAGAGGAAAGGCACTATGTAAAATGAGAAGGCAGTGGGAAAGTGACTAAGAGAGAAAATGAAGAAAAGGCTGAGAGATGAGCAGGTAAGAGGCACCGAAAGAACAGAATGGGGTGAATGAAAAAGAATAAAGAATAAAAAAGAGGAGAAGAGTAAGTGCATGAAAGAGTCAAGGAATAACAAGTTTAAAAAACAGAATATTTGTTAGTGAACAAAACAAAAATATAAGAGAAATATAATCTTAAAGAACAACTGGATTACGTAAGATCAAGATATAGATGACTTGTATGTAAAAACGAGCTGTTTCTAGATAAACTTAAGGCAAAGTGACATGATAAATTTAGATGAAGAGTAACATGTATAAATAATAATAATAAATAAAAAAGAGAAAGAGCATATACATTTTAAAACTTATAAGATTCTTCTATGACCATTTTGAAAGTAACTGATAAATCTTTTTAAAAAGAATCTGTGATTATTATTTCAAAAAGAGAAATACCACTGAAATTCCAGAGATTCCTGATCCCTAACATAGGAATTAAATAGAGAAGCATACAAGAAAGTTGTTATATGGAATCATTGCATGGCAAAATAGAAAAGAGGGGAAAAAAACTATAAAAGTATAATCTTCAAGCTGACTTAATCTTAGAATCCAATACAAATACACTGGAAATTAGAAATTAGAGATGTGGTTTGTATTGAAGTACTCATTTTTTTGTTTTTGTTTTACTTTTTTTTTTTGAGGCAGAGCCTCAAGCTGTCACCCTGGATAGAGTGCTGTGGCATCACAGCTCACAGCAACCTCCAATTTCTGGGCTCAAGCGAGTCTCCTGCCTCCGCCTCCTAAGTAGCTGGGACTACAGGCGCCCGCCACAATGCCCGGCCATTTTTTGGTTGCAGCTGTCATTGTTGTTTGGTGGGCCAGGGCTGGATTTGAATCCGCCAGCTCAGGTGTACATGGCTGGTGCCTTAGCCCGTTGAGCCACAGGCGCCGAGCCGAAGTACTCATTTTTAAATGTGTGTTTTATAATACACAGTATAAATGAAGTCTATTTTTACTAAATTAAACTTCCAAAAACAATATGTGGAAATCAGTTAATAGCTTTAGCATATAAACTGCAAGTCAGGGCCAGGTAGAGTGGCTCACGCCTATAATCCTAACACTCTGGGAAGCCAAGGTAGGTGGACTGCTTGAGCTCAAGAGTTCAAGATCAGCCTGAGAAAAAGTGAGATCCCCTATCTCTACTCGAAATAGAAAAACTGAGGCAAAAGGATCGCTTGAACCCAAGAGTTGGTGGTTGCTGTGAACTATGACGCCACGGCACTCTACCCAGGCAGACTCTGTCTAAAAAAAAAAAATTGCAGGTATAAAGTAATAAGAATAGCTTTTTTCTCTCAAGTTAGAGGAGAGAAAGAGACAGAAACAAAGAGAGAGAAAATTGTATATATTTACCATGTATAACATTATGTTCTGAAGTACAGGTTAGGGTTAAGTATCCCTAATCTGGAAATCCAAAAAGCTCCCTTAATCCTAAACTTTTTGAGTATCAACATGATGCTCAAAGGAAATGCTCACTGAAGCATTTCAGATTTCAAATTTTCTGATTAGAGATGCTCAACCAGTAAATGTATAATGCAAATATCCTAAACTCTGAAATAATCTGGAATCTGAAATACTTCTGATCTCAAGCATTTAAAATAAGCGATACTTAACCTGTACATACATGGTATACATTATGGAATGACTAAATTTAGCTAATTAACATAAGCATTACCTCATATAGTTATTATCTTCATGGTAAGAACATTTTATATCCATTCTCCTTGGCATTTTTCAAGAACACAATTTATTATTAACTATAGTCACCATATTATACAATACAGCTCTTGAACTTATTTCCTAACTGAAATTTTGTATCCTTTAACCAACATCTCCCAGCACCCTCTCCAACCACCTCCTCATGGTTCATGTTCTAATGAAATAAACAAAAGGAAATTAAGCTAAAATCTGTCACTCAAAATAGACTTGGATACCAATTATTCTAACCATGACAATATGATTCAAAGATACGTATTTTCAGCTGGGCGTGCATGATTGTTCACTCCTGTAGTCTCACCACTTTGGGAGGCCAAGGTGGGAGAATCGCTTAAAGCCAGGCGTTGGAGACTAGCTTGGGCAGTATAGTAAGACCTCATCTCTATAAAAAAATTTTTAAAGAAAAAAATTTAATGATATATTTTTTAAACTTTCCTTTTAGAAATTCTTTCACCAAAGAAATCACAAGTCAAAAAACCACAAATCTTCTTATTTAATCAAATTTCATTTTGAACAACATTGATATGAAATATCTTTTTTTTTTTTTTTTTTGGTAGAGACAGAGTCTCACTTTATCGCCCTCGGTAGAGTGCCGTAGTGTCATAGCTCATAGCAACCTCCACCTCTTGCGCTTAGGCGATTGTCTTGCCTCAGCCTCCAAGTAGCTGCGACTACAGGTGTCTGCCACAATGCCCGGCTATTTTTTTGTTGCAGTTCGAACCCGCCACCTTTGGAATATGGGGCCAGCACCCTACCCACTGAGCCACAGGCGCCACCCTGATATGAAATATCTTAACCTACCTTTTAATCAATCATGGTTCTAAATGGCTTTTAGCTACATGTGAACATTAAATAGACAAAAGAGGCTAAAAATTTGTTATCGCCGAAGCTATTCAAAAGATTGTGCTATAGTTTAAAAGAATATTCCAAAACAAAAAGGTGAAGAATTTTTTGTTGCTGTGCTTTTAAACAGCAGCAATGTTACAAGGAAAACAGAACTTCCAAAGGAAATTTAAGTCCAATCTACACTTGGATATATATAATTCATATATGTAAACTGCTATTTTATGGATATATATAATTCATATATGTAAACTGCTACTTCAAATATAATCAAAATTCATCCTTTCAGTCACTTTAAAGAAATAAAGGATAAAAGATGTGCATATAACTTTCTACTCATATTCAAATTTCTTATCTAACTGAACCAGAGATGGAGTATCTTTTTCTCTTTCTAGACAGAGAAAGGGCAGCATCAATGTGAGGAATTACAAACACTAATCCATAAAGTAATAAATCAATCACAGTTTGACTGGCTTGATAATAAAAAGAAACCATGTTTCAAAGCAAGAACATTTTCCTTTTTTTTTTAAGACAGAGCCTCAAGCTGTCACCCTGGATAGAGTGCTGTAGCATCGCACAGCTCACAGCAACCTCCAATTCCTGGGCTCAAGAGAGTCTCTTGCCTCCGCCTCCCAAGTAGCTGGGACTACAGGCGCCCACCACAACACCCGGCCATTTTTTGGTTGCAGCCGTCATTGTTGTTTGGCGGGCTGGGCTGGATTCGAACTTGCCAGCTCAGCTGTACGTGGCTGGCGCCTTAGCCTGTTGAGCCACAGGCGCCGAGCCCATTTTCCCCTTTTTCTCACTTACTTATTTAAACAGTTTCTAACAATTACCTTACAGAATGAGTCAAAGTTAGTTCATATGCCTTAAGTATACATCAAGAAGCCCTTATTAAGGTCATATAGTCTTACCCCTTTTTGATACTAAACACCGCAAGGAACCCTCTGAAGCAGTTCAGAGATACCGAGAAGATAAAAATATAAACACTGGAAGCCATTTAAAGTTAAAAAGAAAAATATTAAATAAACTCCTATTATGTAACAGGAAATATAACTTTAAATATCTGTTGAATTTAAATATCTATTGCCTACAGTTATAAAATACTGTGGTAATATAATACCCCTACATGTGTACTTTTTGTTATATTAGGCATTTCAATTAAAAAGAATAGAAGAACTGGACATGGTAGCTTACACCTGTAATCTCAGTACTCTGAGAGGCCGCGGTGGATTGCCTAACCTCAGGTGTTCCAGACCAGACTGAGCAAGAGTGAGACCCCATCTCTACTAAAAGTAGAAAAATCAACCAGGCATGTGGCAGGTGCCTAGGGACCCAGCTACCCTGGAAGCTGAGGCAGGAGGATCACTTGAGCCAAGAGTTTGGGCGAGATTGCTGTGAGCTGTGACACCAAAGCACTCTAGCCAGGGCAATACAGTAAGACTGTCTAAAAAAAACAAAAACAAGACTGGAAGGGTTCATTTCAAAAACACTTCTTAATATATAAAAGGCTCATTATTTAAAGCTTAAAAAAAAAAGCTAAGCACAAAGCACCCAAAAAGACTAAAAGCAACAACTAAAAGTAGATTGAAAATGTAGTATTTCTCAAAAAAACCCAAAACAAACAACAGACAGACACACAGAAAATTAAATATAATACACAAACAAAAAACAAAGTATGTTAAAAGAAAGGAAATAAAAAGGCATTTAGAATTCTGCTATACTTTGAGCAACTTGAACAAGTTTTCTTGGTGAGAGGAGGTGGTGGGCGGGCAGGTGGAACTGTATATCCAGTGAGGCACAGTGTAGAGCAGAACAGCTGAGTGGACCCTTTCCTTTGATAAGCAGTTTGTCCCTTCTGGAGGATTTTTTTACAACCAGAACAGGAAACTCGAACAGCAGTGGCTGGAACTGAAGGAAGCATTTTATTCATGCCAAATGATGCCAGTGAGGGCTGAAAGCCAGTAGTCAACTGTGGAGCTTTAAAAAAAAAAGAAAGAAAGAAAAAAATATTTTACTTTTTACCATGAATTTTACATATGCATTCTTTTTTTCACTTCTAGAGCTAGTCTTAAAATTCAACAGTAATTACACAATATAAAATTTTAAAGGCATTCTAAATGGGCAGAGTTACTGCCTAGTTTATTAATACAAGTAGAATTTCCTCTCATTCATATTTGTCAGGATAAATACAATTCATTTATTCAGTTCTGTTTCTTACCAAGAGGGCTGCCACTGACTGAAAACACAGCACTAATTTTCAGTTCCCCCTCTTGAGTTTTTTGTTGTTGGCCATGACTATATTCCTTTAAAAAAGAAAAAAATAGATAAATACACAGAGAAAGGAATAAATACCTAAAGACATCCAGACATTCAAGACATTTTACTATTGCTATACAGAGGATAAAATGTTTACATTAACATTAATTTAAAAAATAATAAAATACAAACAACAAGCAAACTATAATTACAATATGGGGCTGGAAGATTAAGAGGAAAGATGAAAGTAGCTATCTAATTAGCCTATGACACTATAGTACTACCAGATATTTATAAATTACTTTTGAAAAATTTCCAGTATAAGTTAATGATTATTATAAAAGTAATACACAACCATTAAGAAAATTTAGATAAGTAGAAATAAGAAAAAATTCTAATCATATTTTTATCAGCCCAAGACAACCACTGTTATTTGGGTATATTTCTTTCCAGTCTTTTCCCCGCGGTCTGAATTCTTTACATAGTTGTAATTAGAAATACCATTCTTAAAAACTGATGTTTTGCTCACTTTAATCATTTGAATTTTTGCATATTCTTACTTATTACCCCGAAATAATTTCTAATGGCTTACTATACCAGTGGTTCCAAAATTGGACCCCAACAATCCCTGAGGTCTATGTAATCTCAAAATTCTATGAAAGTACTTTTAAAATTATTTCAATGAATTTAAGTGCATGTAAACATACCATAAATCATGAATAACCATCATGTAACTGAGTTCTACAGTAAGTTTTCAGTGCTATTGTTTGCTTTTTTTTTTTTGAGACAGAGCCTCAAGCTGCCACCCTGGATAGGGTGCTGTGGCATCACAGCTCACAGCAACCTCCAATTCCTGGGCTCAAGCGAGTCTCCTGCCTCTGCCTCCCGAGTAACTGGGACCACAGGAGCCCGCCACAACGCCCAGCCATTTTTTTTTGGTTGCAGCCATCATTGTTGTTTGGCAGGCCCCGGCTGAATTCGAACCCGCCAGCTCAGGTGTACGTGGCTGGCGCCTTAGCCCGTTGAGCCACAGGCGCCAAGCCACTATTGTTTGCTTTTTACAATTATATGATTACACTGTGGAATCATTAAGTAATAGATGTAACTCTTATTTTAATGTGTTGTTTATCACACTGAAACACAAAATCCCACAAAACTCCTTGAAATGCTGGGGCATCTCAGATGTACCTCCTTTTTTGTTGTAGATGTCACCACATTACTCAAGTTTGAGAAATGCAAATATATTATTACATAAGAGACATATCACATTACAGGGATACGACCCGGATTAGGTGAGAAAAGCATATGCCTCAGGCACAAAATTAAGAGGCTGCCAAAAACCTTAGTAATCAAGATAGCATTTTTATACGGTCTTTTTAAAAATCAAAATTTAGTCAAAAATCTATGCGGAACAAAATATCAAAACTTTAAATAAAGACAGGATCAGTATTACTTTTTCCCTTTTGCCTCAGGCTCCAGTATTCCTGCACAGCAACTGAGATTATATTATCACAACTAAAGTTGGTCCATTTAAAGTTTCCACACACTTTGTACAATCAGTAATACACCTTGATGAATATCTTTGTAAATACCCTCATTTCCATATTCAGGAATATCTCCTAAGGTAAGGATTCTCCATTAGCAAGTTAAAAGGTACATAAGTAAAGGTTCTCCATACATTCTGGCAAATTATTCCCTCCCCGCAAGAAATTGTCCTTAATTCTATTTACTTCAGCAATTTTGGGAAAAGGCCATCTAAAAGTCTTTCCCCACTTTGTTTCAATTTTCAGTTCCTTTTTTACTGTTCATTTATAAAAGTACATTATAATGTAACAATATTAGCCCTGAGTAGCATGTTATTAACATTTCCTCAGCATGTACTTTTAGTTAAAAATTTTATGTACTGAAATCTCCATTTTTATACCAAAAAAGAAATCTGACAATGTTTACCTTTGTGATTTCTTCTATCTCTTACAAAGTTTTAGCTCCATAATAAAATAATAAGAAAGTGGTTTCACTGTTTATAATACAGTCCTTTAATCCAGGGGTCAGCAAACTTTATCTGCAAAGGGCCAGATAGTAAGTATTTTCGACTTTGCAGGCCATATGGTCTCTGTCCCAACTACTCAGTTCTGCCCTGGTAGAGCAAAAGCACTCACAGACAATATGTAAATGAATGAAATGTGGCAATGTTCAAATAAAATTTTATTCATAAAAGCAGTAAGTAGAGAAACAAAAACAAAACAAAAAATGGGTGGGCTGGATTTAGTCTGCCACTGATAATTTGCCAACCCCTGCTGTAGTCCATTTAGAATTTATTCATCTTGACATATAATGAACATTTTTCTTTTTCTTTCTCTAAATAGTGAATTATTTTCATTAGCCACTGATTAACATATCAAATTCTTGAAAATAATATCTATTTTCAGGCTATCTCTTTGATATCATTATCAGCCTGACTGATCTTTATGATACCATACTATCCTAATAAAACTACTGTGGGTTAGTCATTTAACAGGGTTTGTCACTTTCAACCTCTCCAACTATTATTTTTAGAGTGTATGTGTAATAAATGTGTATATGTGGATGTCTACTATTATTCTTCAAAGCTTCAGAACCTAACCATTAATATTTTCATCAGAATAGTATTAAAATTATATCTTAATTTAAAAATAACTGACATGTTCATAATATTTCTTACATTTTAACAAAATGGCCTCTCCATTCATTCAAGTTATCTTTTATCTGACATAGTACTTATTTCCTTACTGCACAGGAACAGTGTAACTTTTCCATTATATCTAACTGGGAAACTGATTTACAGAAATACTGCTATTTTTTACATAAGCATAATTCAACTAGGTACTCCACTAAACTTCTATGACTTCTATTAATTCTTTAATAAAGATCCTCATCAGCAAATGACAATTTACCCTTTTCCATTATTTTTTCTTCTTATTTCTTTAACATGTATTGGATTGCAAATCCAAAGTTAAATAATATTGCTGACATCAGTAGCCTGTATTCTTTTAGCAATTTTCCTTTTTTTTTTTTTTTTTTTTTTTTTTAGACAAAGCCTCAAGCTGTCGCCCTGGGTAGAGTGCCGTGGCATCATAGCTCATGGCAACCTCCAACTCCTGGGCTCAAGCGATTCTCTTGCCTCAGCCTCCCAAGTAGGTGGGATTACAGGCACCTGCCACAACGCCCAGCTATTTTTTGGTTGCAGTCGTCATTGTTTGGCGGGCCCCGGCTGGATTTGAACCTGCCAGCTCAGGTGTATGTGGCTGGCGCCTTAGCTGCTTGAACCACAGGCTTCAAGCCTCTTTTAGTAATTATTAAAAGAAGGTTTCCATCATTTTACTTTCAAATTCAATGACTGTTATTGATCTGAAATAGTATTTCCTTACCATGATCAAGAGAGATCTATTATAAGAAATGCATGATGAAATTACATGAGATGTCTTTTGGCATCTAATAAGGTAGACAGATATTCTTACTGGATCTGCTGATGGAATTTATGTATTACAAGATTTTCTAATTTTAAATAATCCTGACATTCCTTTGTTATATAGTATATTAAAGCAAATTTTCAGTAAATAAAAAATTTATTTTAATCTCAAACAACTCTATAAATAATCAATATTCATTTGCATACATTAATGGTCTCTAGTCAGCTCTCTTATGCACTGTGACAGTTATTCCGAACTTCTGGTACATTCCTTAAGCCTCAAGTACATATCCCTTATGTAATACAGTAAAATAAATATATAGTAAGTACTGTTTGTATCCACTACAATGCCTTCAAGTTTAAGGCAGAATCATGTTTGGTGTTTATTTGTATTTTCCCATGATAACTAATTTTACAAATATTTGATAAACAAATCAGTAACTAATTTTTTTTAAAAGTGTTTTTGAAGAAATATTTGATTGACAACCCAAAAGCTTTCAGAAGCTGGAAAAAACGCCAAGTGTCAAAAACAAAACAACAAAATCATTTACCAACAACCTTCACCTTCCCTTTGTTTACCACAATCAAAGATCCACATTAATATCTCAGGAAAATATTTTAGAAATGAAAAACACAATTTCTATAGCTAAATTAACTTTCGTAACTAAAACCAAGACCCACCCAACATTTGAATTACTGCATTCTATAAATCACTATTAAGACAATCAGTTCACTTGCTTTCCCTCTTTAATCTATTTCAATGAGAGATTACAGATTAACTCTCCATTATTATGAACAAGAAAAAAAAGTCATGATTTTCATATTATATTTACTACGTGTCTAGTTTTTAGAACCTACAGAAAAGGAGAAAAAGGAAAATGAGGCTTTTGGATTTCATTAAAGTTTCTATCTTAAAACCTCCACTAGTTTGTAAAAGTTGTAAATAAAACAACTTTTATTTACAGAAAGATTAGGAGATTAATAAAAATATGACCTTGATTTTCACCATAGATGGCTCCTTCCTGACCACTTGAGTAACTAACTTCATCTCTGAATCTCAGTCCCTCATCTATAAATGTATCCTCTACTCTGGCCTTCTTATACAGGGTTAAGAGGATTAAGCAATGTAGTACATGTAAAAGTTATCTATAACTATAAAAATACTACAGAAAATAATACTATAGTAACATGCAATGGATTTAGAATGAAGAAATGAAATTTGGAGGCCAAATGATGTTATGCCAGTAACAGAGGCAGGAGGAAGATGACTGACAAATATAGAAAATTCATCCTGAAGAAATAACCCAGAGCAAGTGGGTACAGGAAGTTAAACACATGTACATACACTCAGTGGTTTATATAGGAAAGTAAAGAAATTAAGGCCAAAATTCATTGAGAAAAAGGAGAATACGTGAGCTAAAAGCGAAACTACTAAGTTTGAATACACAGAAAAGCCAAGGGAGGTTTTGAAAAGGTAAAGGCTGACCACAACTGTAAAATCTATCAGTATTTTATGAGACATCAACAGTACTGTATTTGAAACTAGTAAGATAACACATCAGAATTCCCTTTTCCAATCCATGGGAAAATGAAAAAGAGTAATAAAGCATCATGCAATATTGAAAAGGAAGGAATATAGACTGCCAATAGCCATAGGGAAGAAATGTCTAAAAGAACAAGACAATGAAGAAGTGAGATAGAAAGAGGAAGAAAGGAGGAGGAAGGAGGGGGGCAGAGGGAAGAGAAGGGGCAAAGACAGAAAAAGAAAAGAAGAACCAGGAATCTTTAGTCTATAACATATACTCTAGGTGTGAGACATAGAGGTAGTGGCATTTATAGAAGAATTATCAAATGTCTGATTGTATAGAACTGGTGGCTGACAACACAGAGGAATGATCAAGGAAAACCTAGCTTTATCCATTCACATGCTGGAACTACCTTATTGTGGGATAAGTGTAAAGAATACTTCTGGATCTTATGCCCAGGACCTACTGACATTACTGCTTGGTTCTTAAGCCCAATCAATCAGGTGATGAGCATTTGGGGAAGTCCCTCCCTATAGTCAGGATGAAATGTCATATTTAGCAATGTATAACATATTTTATAATTTTGAATAAAAATGTACCTGTTTCTATCCATTCCATCCTATTTATATTCTCCAGTCACTGGCACCGCTGTTTTGAAGACAGCAATATTAATAACCTTCCCAACTCCCCAGTTCTCTCACCGTATTTGGTCTGTGCTATAACTGCCTTTTTATCCTAAGGGAAGTATCACTGGGTCATGTATTAAAGAAAGAAATGCCCTTGGTACCCTGCCAACATTACGATTTTTTATGGACTTCCCATGTCCAGATTAGGGCAGAGAAAGAGACACAGATCTGTCCTGCATCAGACATAGTTATAGTCTTCTGAGGCATATACTGCCTTATGAACTTTCCCTGGGTGTGAGGACATCTATTTATCCTTTTTGTGTGTGTGTGGAGTAGAGTAGAGTACTTGGGTAGAGTGCTATAGTGTCACAGTTCCCAGCAACCTCAAATTCCTGGGCTCAAGTGATCCTCTTGCCTCATTTTACCTGCTTCTATAAACATACCACTTTAAATTTACCTCCTATCAAATATTTTCATATTCCTTCTACTATTATCTCTTTGTAGCAGCCACACTCATATCCATCCAACTCCTAAAGCTTTACCATCACTACTACCTTCCATTGGGCATCCTGGAATTCTTGCTTAACTGAGCATCAATTTGATTCATATCTAATCATCTACCTCTCTAATCACCTATTCTTCCATCTCCTTACTCTAAAACAGTCATTTTCAATAGCAGATAATTCTTTTTATAATTAGCAGGAGAGCAAGGTGCTACATCCTGCTATGAATGCACAGGACAGTCCCTCACAACAAAGAACTACCTGGCCCAAAACGTCAATGGTGTCTAGGTTGAGAAAATCTGTTCAAAGAAAATGTGAATGAAAAATGCTCTTCCACAAAAGTCTCACATTCTCCCTAATATGATAGAAAGAAAGGAAAATGTAAACTTTTTCCAGATCAAATTCGTCTCAAAGAAATAGTTAATTCATTCTATTTTATTTCTCATCCTCTGAATTCATGCCATTTATACAAAATATAGTCTACCCTCAAGTAACTGTTGCTTTTGTATATTCTTGGACCTCTCTACATTTCAAAATCATTACAGCTTCTCATGTAACTTTTTTCTTCAATTCTAACCCCTGCAATGTCATTAACTGCATAGATAACTTCTCTGATGTCAGAAGTTTACAGTTATAGGATCTCTATGACTTTTCCCTCCAGAGCAACCTTTTAAATAGCAGAGTACTACCCTTACCTTTATTACTCACAGATCTCAAACTTGGAATCATGTATCACTCATCAAAGCCTCCTTTACCTTCTACCCACTAATCCAATGAACTGGTTCTTCGATCAATTAACCCTTCCAAAGATAATCTGTCTATTATCACCTTCTGAAAAATATTTAAATCCATACATACTCTATATTTCATAAGCAGTAACTGCAAAAGATTTGTTACCATGTATGAACTCAATCACACCAGACTCATAAGCTACCATAAACCTTCAACCAGATTCATTACATGGATCTAAAGTCCTTGAAGACTCACCCTCTTTTCCTAGTCCTGCACTAAAATGCATTGCAAAAATCACAGTGGTATTAAGAAACAAAGATGATTAAATGCCTTTATTACTACTCAGGAAAAGTTTCATATAACTCTTGTCAATGCCTTAGGAGGTAATTCAAATCACCTCAACTTTCTTCAACAGTGTCCTTTCACCCTTTCAACAAACAACTTCACTTCTTAAGTACTTCCTCTCCCAAATGAATAATGTGTGGAACAAAAACAAAGGGGGGGAAAAAAGGTGAAATGTTTACTTGAGCATTGTCAGGTTCATCTTTAATTTTGTCTAGTAGTCCCTGCCGTGGTGCCACTGCTTTGTCATACTCATCATCCAAAGGTTCTTCTTTAATTCTAATATTTGATGCAAAGGAATTTCCCAGTTCCGAACCAATGGAATCTTTATTGGCAAATGGGTAGCTGGAATCCTAAAACACAATATAAAGGATTAATAAATATTCAGATTTTAAAATTACTCCTCTTCAGGTTTAACACCCAAAGAAAGCTCATTGGAAATGAAGAACTCTATGGATATTCATTAGAGTCCCTATGCTAAAAGTAAATGTGCTATAGGTCTAAATACCAAAAACAAAATAAAGAATCTAAGATATGAGGATCTTTAGAATGTCTCCAAAGATGTCCTTACCAAAATAATAAAGCAAATTAAAAAAAAAAAAAAATCAGTGCTCTACCTAACACATATAGTTACAGTTTAGAAAGTGACATAAAGAAAACTTTGACACTTGCCACAGATACAGCAATCTACGTACACACTGAAAACTTACCCTAAAGTTTGTTTCTGGGGTTTGTGGTAAATGGGTATGTAATGTTTCTTCAACTTGATTAGCTATTGAAAGGAAAAAAAAACAAACAAACACATGTATATGAATAACAAATCTTAGAAAGAGTGACCTCAAAAACTATCATTTGATAACCACTTTGCTTTTCCAACAAAGATGCTCAATAGAGTGAACTGGGTCTCCCAAAAAACCCAGAAAGTACTTTCACTCAAAGTTTTGCACAATCTGGCCCCACCAAACCTTTAGCCTTACCTCACATATTTTCCTTGCTCAAACCTAAATAAAAGTGGTTTCTTTATTCACTATGTTCTGAAAATTACTTGTATTTGTTCTCTCTCATTTCCAGTTATTCTCTCCCAAGTCTCCTCTGTCTATCCTAATCTTTGTATAGCTTTCCAGACTTAGGTCAGTTCAAAACACCTCTCCTCTATAAAAACTTCCTTGTTCACTAAGTTAAAAATCATCTCACTCCTAAAAATCCCTAAACCACACAGTTTTAATTATCTGAAAGAAGTCTTCTTGTACTGCCTTATGACAAACTCTTCTACTGTTGTCTTTAATTACATCTTATGCTATTCACCTGGTCATTGACACATCTACTATCTGACTTGTCATATCCTTCCTTATATTTTTTTTTTCAGTTTTTGGCCGGAGCTGGGTTTGAACCCATCACCTCCGGCATATGGGGCCAGCGCCCTACTCACTGAGCCACAGGCACCACCTTCCTTGTATTTCTTGAGAAAAACAATTCTCTTAATTTTCAATATCCCTTATAGGGAATACTGAAAATACAGTATGTTGAATTCTATGTATTGAAAAATTTAGTATACCCTTGCCCAACTTGCACATAATGAATACTCAAAATAGTTGCTCTTTTTAAACAATACTGGTTTATTCTTTTCATCATATGTTTCCTAGCACTGACAAAAGAAATGTAAAGATTCGTATAGTATACTTGCTTTCCTTCACATCTATTAAAGATTATATTCACTTCATCAGGTTAGACCCCAAGAATACAAAGATGAATAAGATACAATCTGGTCCTCAAGAAACTCCTACACTAATAGGTAAGGTAAAACAGAGAACTATAATAGTGTGTGATTAAGTACTATAAATAGTAAGGCATGAATAAAATATTGTAGAAATAATAGATAAGGAAACAATTTATTCTTGATGTAGAGCAGTTAGGAATGATGACAGGGTAGAAGAGGTTTATGAGTTAGGCATTATTGAATAGGAAGTACTTTTACAGGCATACATACAAGGAGAGAAAATGATATTCAGGCAAATGGAACAGCAAGAGGAAAAGAAGGCATAGGAGAAAATATATGATATATTCAAGAATGTAACTGGAGCTAAAATATAGGGTACACTGGGCGAAGAGGCTCAAGAGGCACCTCAAGAAACTACCAAAACATAAATTATAAATTTTATTTAAAAAAAAAAAAACCTTCCTAAACTGGACTAATTGGTGGGACAGCAGTGTGAATTAGTGCTTACAGCACAAAGAAGTTAAATCCAACTTCAGATTCCAATGTTCAAGCAAAGAAAATGAACAGGTGATTCAAGTATCTTGCCTTCTCATCAAAATATTATAATCAGGGGAGGGAGAAATGAGGTTTAGAGCTATTTTTCAACCATTTATACTATTATCAAAAGTTACTGGGAGAAATTCAGTCATTCTGCAAAGAACAAGGATAAAAGAAAAATGACAAGATTACAATGAATTTAACTGTTCAAACTTAACATCAGGAGTAGTAAAAGGAATATTATTATCAGCACTTTGTTATTGTGTTTTATGATTCTATTCCAATAATTATTACCTGCTTTATCAAAAAAACTGCTTTTCAACCTTGAATCCAAATCTTTATGGGGTTTATCCAACCGTTTTTCACGTTCATGATAAGTTAGGTCTCTATTTTTCTCCTTTCCAGAAAATGTCTCTTTGCTGTTTTCTCTCACTAGACTAAAATCTTTCCGTATCGATTTAAAGACAGAAACCTGATCAAATTGTTTAGGAAAGTCTTTTTTTAACTTATTTTGAATTTGTACTTCATTTTCATTGTCTGATTCATGCTGTGTGACATTTCTCTCTACTTCCAAACTATCATCAGTATGAACTGAAGAAGCAAGATTGTCCTTTGAGCTAAAATCCTGTTCATCCTCATTGTCACTACCAACGACTGGAATTCCTGCAAGATCCCCAGAGTTCAAAAAATAATCATCTTCATCCAGCAATGAATTTTCAGATCCTGTTTGATTCGGCATTCCATAAGACATGCTGTCAAGGGTAGGAGTTAAGTTGTGGTCTATATCTTCAGACATTTCTGTATCCATGATACCACCACCTTAAAAAGTAAAATACTGTTTAGACAAATGATATTGCTAAAGATGACCACAATTATAAGGTCTGGTATTTAACCAAATATATATTTCTTCAAACAAAATATAGGTAGTATTACCACAGTATTCATTTAACACTTTGATGGTATGACAGATAGACTATTCCTATCGAACAGTTAAGGAAATGGGGATCCAAAACTTGAGAAACTACTTTAGGTTAGGAAGAAAGGCAATGTGATATAGAAAAAAAGAGCACCAACTTCAGAATCATACATATCTGTGTTGAAATCAAAGTATGATCCTGAAATATCTATGTGATGCTGAGCAGTAAACTCTGAGTCTCTTTATGTATATAACATAGCAAATACTCACCTTAGAAATTAATTTGTGGTGAGGATTACTGATAGTATGTATAAAAGGCCTACCAACACAATGACTAACACATAAAAGGGAATATAAAAGTGGTAATGATAATTATTATGGTGAACTGAGATTAGAACCCAGCTCTCTGGTCTCAGAATCCCATTTTCTCTGCACTAATACTAATAAACAGCAGTTAATGTTTACAATGGTAAATATTCAAACAAGAATACATTTTATCCAACCTAGAATAAAAAACTGTTCACTGTTCAAAACTATATGCTAAAAGTCTCTCCCATTCCACAATAAAACAAAGAAACCTCAATGATCTCCTAATCAAATCCTGCTGACTTCTGTTAATCTTTATATACACATCCCTCCTAGAGAAAATTCCTTTGGTTCCTCTGACACTCTATTTCTTCTTACATTTCTAATTGGCCTATTAATTTACTTTATAGGCTTCATCTTCCTCTGTTCACATGGCTTCAATATTAACTTTTCTCCAGGGTTCTAGTTCTCTTCTTATTTTATACATTCAGATTAAGCTATTTTGTTCCCCTCTATAGTCTTTACTTTTGCTACTGACTTCCTAAAGTACTTTAGATCTTTCTTCCAAGATTTCAGATGTTCCTGTGTCCCTTAGAAAATTCCAACTTAGTATCTCTAAAATCAAACTTATCATGTTTCCATTCCAAGCATTTTTTTGGTTTTTTTTAAGTTTTTGACCAGGGCAGGGTTTGAACCCACCACCTCTGGCATATGGGGCTGGTGCTGTATTCCTTTGAGCCACAGGTGCCGCCCAACGTCCAACATATTCTTTTTTTTTTTAGAGACAGAGTCTTAACTTGGTCGTCCTCAGTAGAGTGCCGTAGCATCACACCTCACAGCAAGCTCTAACTCTCGGGCTTAGGTGATTCTCTTGCTTCAGCCTCCCAAGTAGCTGGGACTATAGGCACCCGCCACAACTCTCGGCTATTTTTTTGTTGCAGTTTGGCTGGGGCTGGGTTCAAACCACCCTCGGTATATGGGGCTGGCGCCCTACCCACTGAGCCACAGCTGCCACCCCGCCCCCAAGCATACACTTCTTACATCTACCTCACTTAAGTAACAGATTCACTAAACCAGCAGTTGCTTATGTCAAAATTACTCCAATTCTCCTTCCCTTCTCCAAATCCTTTCAAATGTACCACTTAATCTCTCTAAAACCTATGTCTTCCACTTCGCATCTAAGTCTAATGCTCCACATCTCTCCTTGGCCTAGTACAATCCCTTCTACTGACTCAATTCACATGGATATCCAGGAAGCAACCATATTCTTACAAACTCTATGCCCAAACCATATTTAATTGGTCCATGAATAGGCAGACTGGAAGTGATAAAAACAGAATGAAACAAAGACTGAAAATATTAGTTGCACAGACATCCCAGCTTTCATTTGTTCTTGACACCTAGATGTACCCTTCATGTAGATGGTTCTTCAACTGTCCCTGGATGGGTGGTGCCTGTGGCTCAAAAGAGTAGGGTGCTGGCCCTATATACCGGAGGTGGCGGGTTCAAACCTGGCCCCAGCCAAACCGTTCCTGGATCCTGTGATCCAATTTTGTTCAGGATGATTTGAGTTGGATTATAGGTAATCAAAGTCCTAACTGACAGAGTTCAATGAAAGTTTCCTCAAGTTGCCCTCCTCCCTAAAGACACCAGAATTATCTTTCTAAAACAAAAATCATACCAGGCTTGGCGCCTGTGGCTCAACGGGCTATGGCGCCAGCCACGTACACCTGAGCTGGCGGGTTCGAATCCAACCCAGGCCCAAACAACAATGACGGCTGCAACCAAAAAATGGCCGGGCATTGTGGCGGGCGCCTGTAGTCCCAGCTACTCGGGAGGCAGAGGCAGGAGACTTGCCTGAGCCCAGGAATTGGAGGTTGCTATGAGTTATGAATCCATGGCACTTTATCCAGGGTGACAGCTTGAGGCTCTGCCTCAAAAAAAAAAAAAAAAAAATCATACCATACCCTCCTTTATGATCTTTTGATAGCTCTCCACTTAATTAATTCAGTCATTCTGCACATAATTACTAGGAAGCCTATGAGAGGTACCATGATAAGTTCTAGGGATAAAATAATGAAAACAGACAGTTATTATTCTCCCTCCTCACAGAGTTAGAAAAACAAAGTTAGAAACAGTGGGATGGTAAGTAAAAACAGTAAGAGTTCATTATGATGTCAAAGGGAAAAAAGAAAAGACTTTTTATCAGAAGAATACTTGCTAATAAATGTAGAGGGAAAAACAGATGTGGAAAATCACTCTTGTATGTTCTAAAATAATAATCAATTTAGACAACAGATGCATGCTTAAGAACTTACATGTGAGGCATCATGACACCTGTGACTTACTTTCACGTAGTACACTACACACAGAGAGATAAGCAAGGAGGGAATATGGGGAAAGAATAAGAGATATTACAGATGTTCACTGCAATGTTCTTACATTTTTTCCATTTATTTGAAAATTCTCATAATAAAAGCCTGTGGCTCAGTGAGTAGGGTGCTGGTCCCATATACCAAGGGTGGTGAGTTCAAACCCAGACCTGGCCAAACTGCAACAACAACAAAAAAATGAATAAATAAATAAAAATAAATAAACTTAATTTAAAAAAAAAAAAAGAAGATTGAGAAGGAAACAAAGAAGCAAGGTGCTTACACACACACACACACACACACGTGGTAGACTGTAAGCAACTAAAGATCAGGATTAGAGTCTTTTCAACATTTTATCATTAGTAGCTAACCATATAACCTGTGCTCTGTAACTTTTCATGAATGAAAAACTATGTATTTTATGTGGTCAACAGTCTATGTTCTGTAGTATATAAGAAATCAATATCAAGAAGTAATATTGCAAGCAATTTTCAATATCTCTATAGTTAAATTCAGGATATACAACTGGAAGAGAAGAACTGGAAAAACTGGATCCTTAAATCACAAAATAATTTACAGATGTATCTAAGTTTAGACATAAAAAATAAAATATTTAAATAATTAAAAAAAAATTTTTTTTTGTTTTTGAGACAGAGTCCCTCTGTGTTGCCCTCAGTAGAGTGCCATGGTGTCAAAACTCACAGCAACCTCAGATTCTTGGGCTTAAGCAATTCTCTTGTCTCAGACTCCGAAGTAGCTGGGACTACAGGTGCCTACCACAACGCCCGGCTATTTTGTTGTTGTTGTTGCCATTGCTGTTTAGCTGGCCCAGGCTGGATTTGAACCCTCCAGCCTCAGTGTTATGTGCCTGGCGCCATAACCACTGTGCTACAGGTGCCAAGCCAATAATTTAAAACATATTAAGGAAAGCATATAAGACTTATTTTTAAGTCATAAAGTAGGGACAATTCTTTCTAGTTAATGACACAAAATACAGAATAAAAGACCAATTTATAAATAAAAATATCAAAAATGAAATGTAAATTAAAAAATTCCTAAGGAGACAAAACCACAAACCAAATCAAAAGATAAAGGATACAGAGCAACAAAAACTGAAATAATTCATCACCTGAAGATCTGTACTAAAGAGAAATTGTATAAGATGCAAGCTCAGACAGACCCTCAGAAAAAAATGAAGAGCATTGGAAATAATAAATATCTGAATAAATTCAAATACTGATCTCTTTTTTCTTTTTGCCTTTTCCTCTTATTGTTTTTATAAACCTTTAAACTACTTAGGAAAAAAATTTTAATATTACTTTATAGGGCTTATAATATATGAATAGGTACTAGATGACCACCATAATATAAAAGATAGGATAAATATGGATCTATGAGGATGTAAGATTTCATTATTTTACATGACATATACATTAACTAGTTATTATTTACTTTTTTAATTGACAAAAACATGTGAAGTACATATACATTTTAAGAGATGTTATCTATGTATAACTTTTCAAAGTTGCACGGAATTATGATAGCAATGTGTAGTATGATTGCTCTACCCTTCTGTACCTCACTGGCAGTAGAGACAATAAATATTTGGTAAATTAATGAAAAAAAAAGATAAAGGGTAAACTGGTTGAAAAGACTTTACTGCACTTTATATCACAAAGAGTAATTTCCCTAAGAGCTAAAGTAAGACTCACAGTTAAGATATAAACAATTAAATACATATATAAAAGCAAAGGATCTGAACAAACATTTCATAGGAAGTGAAGTACTAAGGTTCAACAAGAGAAATGCAAACTAATAATGCAGCAAGATACTATATTCAGAGCAGACTAGTAATGACCAAAGGTTTCGATGACAGTCTTGCAGCAACCTATAAGCCAAAATTGAGAAACTATGAACCAAGGCCCAAAATACATATAAAGAAGAGTTTGTTGGGGGGCAGTTTGTGACAGAGACCTGTGTGGGCTGCAAAGCCTAAAATGTTTATTATCTGGCCCTTAACAGAAAAGCATTTGCCAACCCTCATAACCAAAGATTACTAGGAGGAGAAAGTGGTACAAAAGTAATAAAGAGCAATTAGGCAATATTTGTTACATTTTAAATACACATAACTTTTGACTCAATGATGCATCTTTTACAAATTCATCTTACCGATATAATCTCACAAGAGATTGATGAAAAAAGCAACATTTATAGACTGTAAACAGCTCATCTGTTCATCACAGAGGCTAAATTAATTACAGTACATACCTACTATGGAATATTATGTAGTCATTAAAAAGACTGAGGCAATTGTATATGAATTCCCAAGTTCTATTAAGTAAAATCATTAAGTTAAAAAAGTAAAAAAAAAAAAAAAATTAAGTAAAATAAAGTGGAAGGAAAATACATTAATAATATGTTTTATATCTATCTATGTATATAAAATGCTACAACTCCATAAAAATCCCTCATTCATTTTCTATGAGAAGCAAAATTAGGTGGCTGGAAAACAGAAACACTTTTCGAACTATACCCATTTTTATTTTTTATTTATTTGTTTTGAGACACAGTCTTACTCTGTCAACCTGGGTAGAGTACCATGGCATCATCATAGCTCACAGCAACCTCAAACTTTGGGGCTCAAAAGATCCTCTTGCCTCAGCCTCCCAAGTAGCTAGGATCACAGTTACCCACCACAATGCCTGAGTAAGTTTTCTATTTTTTAGTAGAGACAGGGTCTTGCTCTTGCTCAGGCTTGTCTCAAACTCCTGAGCTCAAGCAATTCATCTACCTTGGCATCCCAGAGTGCTAGGATTACCAGAGTGAACCACTACACCCTGCCTTTATATCCACTTTATCTTAAGAGTTTTGAAGCACATGTATCTACTGTCATTTAAATAGTATTTAAATCTTTATTTGAAACACCCTGGAAATTAAAACTTTCTCAGAGAAGCCAGGTACCATGGCTTATGCCTGTAATCTGGGAGTCCAAGGTGGTAATATTATCACTTGACCTCAAGAGTTCAAAACCAGTCTGAGTAAGAGAGAGCCCCTGTCTCTATTAAAAATAGAAAAATTAGCTGGGCATTGTAGCAGGTACCCATAGTCCCAGATACTTGGAAGGCTGAGGCAGGTGAACCCAGGAATTTGAGGTTGTTGTGAACTAGGCTGATGCCACAGGACTCTAGTCTAGGCAAAAGAGTGAGACTCTAACAAAGCATCTAATTTCAATTCACAATTTTGGTATTTATCACACAATACATCTGTAGGTTGCATATAATCTTATGCAATTAAAATGTTTAAGAAATAGTTACGGGTGGCACCCATAGCTCAGTGGGTAGGGGGCTGGCCACATACACTGAGCTGGCAGATTGAAACCTGGCCCGGGCCCGCTAAAACAATGACAACTACAACCAAAAAATAGCCCGGTGTTGTGGCGGGCGCCTGTAGTTCCAGCTACTTGGGAGGCTGAGGCAAGAAAATCACTTGAGCCCAAGAGTTTGAGGTTGCTGTGAGCTGTGATGCCACACACTCTACCAAGGGCGACAAAGTGAAACTCTGTCTCAAAAAAAAAAAAAAAGAAAAGAAATAGTTACATTAATTTTAACTGAAACAGAAAGCTTTTCATACCTGTGGTCCATATAACCAAACAGAGGGCCTAGATCTACAGGATAAAACAGAACACTATAATCATAATAGATGACTTTTTTGGCCTTTTTAAAGAGACAAGGTCTCCCTGTCATCCAGGCTTCAATGCAATGTGATTACAGCTTGCTATACCCTTGAACTCTTGAACCGCAGCCTCCTACTCCTAAGTAGCTACAGGAGTGAGCACGCCTGGTTAATTGTATTATTTTGTAGAGATGGGGTCTTATCACATTGCCCAAGCTGGTCTTAAACTCCTGGCCTCAAGCAATCGTCCCACTTTGACCTCCCAAGTCACCAGGATTACTGGCATGAACCACCTCACCTAGCCTAAAAGATCTGACAGCACAAATTTCTTGTGAAATATTCCTGACTATTAGACACTATATGCATGCTTGGCATATAAGAAAGAAAACAAGGGCAGCATAGCTGATATTGAATAAATGAGAATAAAAATGCTAAAAATATGAGAAAAGAGAAATAGAGCATAGAGCTATTATGAATTTATAGGCAATAAAAATATTGCAATGTATTTATGTATAAGAGGAAGTTATTAAAAGATTCTAAAGATAGATTAACATGCATTTGATCGATGTTTTACAAGGATCATTTTTTTTTGTTTTTTCATGAATAATTTTTTTAAAGATGGATGGCTGGGCTCACGCCTGTAATCCTAGCACTCTGGGAGGCCAAGGCAGGTGGACTGCCTGAGCTCAGAGTTTTGAGACCGGCCTGACCCAGAGTGAGACCTCAGCTCTAAAAAATAGCCAGTAGTAGTCCCAGTTTCTTAGGAGGCTTAGGCAAGAGAATCTCTTGAGTCCAAGACTTTGAGGTTGCTGTGAACTATGATGCCACAACACTCTACGGAGGGTAACAAAGTGAGACTCTATCTCAAAAAAGAAAAAAGATGGAGAATATTATAAGCATTTAGTATGCTTATGCAAGGATCCAATAAAGAAGGGGAGTAACTAATGAGTTCAACAAGAAAATCTTTGTAAAAGACAGGCTGTGATCAGTAAAATGTATAAAATGCAGGCAGACTGTTAAGACTTTGTGAAAGGAGAATGAAAGTTTATATTAAGTTAATTTAAATACAATATTTCTGTTGACAATGAAAGTAAATTTCATGATGCCAGGTAAAGTCAACTTTTATTCCTTATCTTTCTTACGATTAGTCCTTGTTTTGTATTCATTTTTCTCTACTTGTGAAAGGGTCCAATATATTTTGTTTTTAATAAAAGTACAATTTTCAAAAATAAATATCAATAGTAATTGCAACCTCAGAAATCATGGTTCTATAAAAACTCCCTGAGGTGGCTACTTTCCGCTCTTACATAAAGAAATAAGGAATCCTGGCTTGGTGCCTGTAGCTCAGCGGCTAGGGCACCAGCTACATAACACTGGAGGTGGCAGGTTCGAACTCAGCCCAGGCCTGCTAAACAATGACAACTACAACCAAAAAATAGCCGGGCGTTGTGGCAGGCGCCTGTAGTACCAGCTACTTGGGAGGCTGAGGCAAGGGAATCGCTTAAGCCCAAGAGTATGAGGTTGCTGTGACCATAGCACTCTACTGAGAGCGACATAGTGAGACTCTGTCTCGATAAAAAAAAAAAGAGAATAAGGAATATTCTTATTTAAAAAAATAAGAATAAGGAATCCTAAGAAAACACAAACTCCCAAGAATACAAAAATAGGGCGGCACCTGTGGCTCAGTGGGTAGGGCACCTGCCCCATATACCAAGGGTGGTGGGTTCGAACCCAATGCCGGCCAAACTGCAACAAAATATCGCCGGACGTTGTGGCGGGCGCCTGTAGTCCCAGATACTAGGGAGGCTGAGGCAAGAGAATCACCTAAGCCCAGCAGTTGGAGGTTGTTGATGCTACAGCACTCTACTGAGGGTGATAAAGTAAGAGAGTACAAAAACAAATAAGCATAAAAATGTAGTGATCTGGTTCACTTTGAATAAAAGCGTAAATTGGCATATTTTGGTCACAGAAATATTTTTAAGACATGATTTGTTACTGCTATTCAATAAAACTACAATTTCTTAAATAAAAATTTCTTTAAGCTATAAGATCACAAATGTAACCTAACTATTAATCAACAGTCAAATAAAGACAGGAATCACTAAAAATGAAACATAAATTCCTTAAACATTTATTTTACTTGAGACATATAAAAGCACATTTGCCAATCATTTAATGATCAGCTAAGACTCTGCTAAATGACGATGCTAATGAGTTCTTTCTTGAGTAAGTCACAACCATATATGCTATCTTCATAACTGCAATTTGGGTTCTGTTAAAATACAATAAGAAAGTTAAGACACTTGCACATTCACGTTTTTAATGACTTGCCTAGTTTTTCTAAAGCTTTCAAATTATTCACAGAAATAACTCACTTTTCAAAGTCAAATTTCATGAGCATAAAAAATATACAATTAAAATTCTGGGCTCAGCATGCATAGCACTGTGGTTATGGTGCCAGCCACATATACCGAGGCTGAAGGGTTCAAACCGGACCAGGGCCTGCTAAAAAACAACAATGACAACAACAAAATAGCCAGGTGTTGTGGCGGGCACCTGTAGTCCCAGCTACTTGGAGGCTGAGAGGCAGGACAATTGCTTGAGCCAAAGAGTTTGAGGTTGCTGTGAGCTGTGAAGTCACAGCACTCTACCGGGATGATAAAGTGAGACTCTGTCTCAACAAAAAAAAACAAATTCTGTAACTACAGTGACAAATACTAATAAACAAGTTTGATAACAAACACCACCAATTCTTGGTAAGCATGCTATAAAACTGCATGTATCTGAAACTACCAGATATTCCTCAATAACCACATCAGCTTTCTCCCTTCATGATATACCCTAAATCCTATTAGGGAACACTTATAGTTAGAGAAAGAATGGTAATTCCTATTTATAATCCTAAATTGAAAAAGAATCTTAGCTAGTAATGGGCCAGTAATCAACAGAAAACTTCATGAAAATGAGGTATTAACTAGAATGCAACAATTCAGTCTTCTTTCAAACTTCCGGTATCAACAGATTAAGGTACCAAAAGGTGATAAATGAACATTGACATACCCCTAATTAAAATTAGTTAGATTTTACCAATTTTAAATAGCCTACTTACATACTATTAAAACTAAAAAAATTATAGTTTTAAAGTACACTATAAAACAGTGAACTATTTGTTCTTCACTATGAAGACAACTAAAGCAAAGACAACAGACTACTCTTTTGAATGATCACCATGTTTGTAGTGTTCTGAGAGCAATGCCCAAGAAAATCAGAGCTATCTATAAAGTGATATAAACATTCAGCCATGTACTTAAAAACTGTCATGGATCTATTAAAATTGAAGCACAGCACTGCAAGAGAACATACAGTTTATTGAGTAAAACATTCATACATCTTATATTTCAGAAAGCATGTTACTTTTGTATTTTCGTCTTCTCTTTATTTATCACACCAGATTTAGCTGGTATCCCTTTCTGTTCAGATAAACAAGAAATCTGTTCAAGCCCTAAAACTAATTTTTAATCCTACTCCTTATAATATAGAAAAAAAGAAGTTAAAACAATCTTTTTAAGAGCTTTATAACTGTAAAGACAGAGTAACTTGCACATCCCCCCCAGCATCAGCAAATTTACAAAATTTATAACTTCACTGTTACTCTCATAAGCTCATTAATACAGAAGACACACCACCTCTACTAGCTCATACCACATGCAACAATAGTCAATAGAGATGTTTAGAAAAAAATCAAAAAAGAAAAAGATCCTACATGAATAACTTTACCTACAGTAGGAGTTAGTAAACTACAGCCCCTTGACAAAGAGCCTATATTGGAATGGTCCCAAAGAATGACTTTATATTTTTAAAAGATTACAAAAAGAATATGTGAGAAATCATATTTGTTGGCTGTGGCCCTTAAATATTTACTATTTGACCCTTTAGGAAAAAAGTCTGAGGAACCCTGACCTACAGATTGTACTATTATTTCACACAGTACAATTGGCATTATACTAAAGAGATATACTGAATTAAAGGGGCCTGGGAAACTACTTAGAGCAATTATCTTCAGAACTGTTTCTTAGTTAAATTAAAAATATTTTAGAAGTCCAAAATCATACAAAAATTGTACATTAGGCACTAGTTACAATACTGATTATAAAACACTCCGCCTTCTAGCCATGGTGGAGTACTGGTCCCAGAATAACCCTTCTGCTGTGAATACCTATTAATAAAACACATGGAACATCTCTTTTCAAAGAATGCATGACAAGCAACACAAAACTGATCTCTGAGAAAAAAGAAACAAATGAAGGGAGCCCTAGATACAATTAGGTTCACCTTGGCTTTCAGCTTAGAACATTTAGCAAACCCCAGTACAGAGAGGGAAAATTCAAACAGAGCTCACTAGTCTCACTAAGATAAGGAATAAGAGAAGTTGGGAAAAGGTGCCACAGCTGATATATGTTGGTCAAAGTACCAGAGAAGAGACAAATACACAGAGAAAGAACACTAGAAATTCTTTAGCTCAACAGTAGTGTACAAATGCATAGAGTTAAACTCTAAGACTAGGCACAGAACAGGCAGGTATAAGGTGAAAAATTACTGGGTTTTGCCCAAAGATGAGGAGGTTTTTGAACTCTGATTAACCTAAATGACTTTGCTACTAAATAAACTATGGTGCAACCACACAAAAAGGGCTGTCAATCCATGAAAACATATGAAGGGATATTACAACATACTACCAAGCAAAAGCAGCCAATCTCAAAAGGCTACATACTGTATGGTGTCAACTATATGACATTCTGGAAAAGGCAAACTGATAGCACAGTAAATAGATCAGTGGTTTTCAGGGGCTCAGGGGAAATAAGGATAAAAAGGTGAAGCACAGAAGATTTCCAGGGCAGTAAAACTATTCTCTCTGACACTACAATACTGAATACACATTATCAGACACTTGTCAAAATCTAATGTACACTGTGGACTTTAAGTGATAATGTTATGCCAATGTAGGTTCACCAATTTTAACAAATTTATCTCTGAGGTTCAGGATGCCCACAGTGAGGGAAGTTGGGTGGCAGAAGTGATAAGGAAACTCTGTAATTGCCACTCAATTTTCCAGTAAACCTTAAAACTGCTCTAAAAAAATAAAAGAAAAAAAAACTTTGTTAAATACTTGGAACAATCAATAAGGACCTCTGAAATGTCACACATTAACAATGGGGCTAAACTTAACTCTACAGTGAAGTCAACCCTAGAGCTTCCCTCACATGGCTAAAAAAAAAAGGTCTCAAAAAGATCACACCAATCCACCCTAAGTAGCTAGAAAAAGATTAAATTAAACCCAAAGTAGAATGAACAAATGATAAAGAGAAAAATCTGGCTTGGCGCCTGTGACTCAAGCGGCTAAGGCGCCAGCCACGTACACCTGAGCTGAATCCAGCCTGGGCCCGCCAAACAACGACGGCTGCAACCAAAAAACGGCCGGGTGTTGTGGCGGGTGCCTGCTACTTGGGAGGCGGAAGCAAGAGACGCGCTTGAGCCCAGGAATTGGAGGTTGCTGTGAGCTGGGATGCCACAGCACTCTATCCAGGGTGACAGCTTGTCTCAAAAAAAAGGCTGTGTCTCAAAAAAAAAACAAAAAGAGAAAAATCTATGTAGTACAAAATGGACAGTGGAGAAAAATTAATAAGACCAAAAACGAGACCTTTGAATAGTACAAAATACACTTTTAGACAAACCAACCATTAAAAAAGAAAGAGAAAAAAATACAAGTGGCCAAGAAGCACATGAAAAGATGTTCAACTTCACTAATCATTAGGGAAAGGCAAATTTCAAAACCACAATGAGATACCACCTCACACCCATTAAGATGACTATGAACAAAAAGTAAAGAAAAACAGAAAATAACAAGTGTAACAAAGACATGGAGAAATTAAAAACCTTGTGCACTACTAGTGCAGTTGTTTTTTTGGTTTTTTTTTAGAGACAGTATCAGGCTGTCACTCTTGGTAGAGGGCTGTGGCATCACAGCTCACATTTGTTAGGGACTTTAACTAACAAATGCAAAACAGTGTAACCTAATTCTTTGTACCCTCAATGAACCTGAAACAATAACAAATAGTAATAAATTAAAACTGAATACTTTCTCCCTCAAAGGTTAAAAAAAACCCTCAAACTCTTGGGCTTAAGCGATTCTCTTCCCTCAGCCTCCCAAGCAGCTGGGACTACAGGCGGCCGCCACAACGCCTGGCTATTTTTTTGTTGCAGTTCTCATTGTTCCTTAGCTGGCCCGGCTGGGTTTGAACCTGCCAGCCTCAGTGTATGTGGCCAGCACCATAACCACTGTGCATGCAGTTGTAAAACAGTTCAGTGTCTATGGAAAAACATCTCTCAAAAAATTGAAACTAGAATTACCAGAAGATTACAAAACAAATGAAAGTATTTGTATGCCCACATTCATAGTAAAACAATCACTAAAAGATGGAAGTAATCCAAGTAACCAACCATAGATGAATGGAAAAACAAAATACAGTATATGTACCAAATACAATGAAATATTATTTGGCCCTAAAAAGGGAATTCTGACACATGCTACAACATGGATAAACTTTGAGAACATTACGCTAAGTGAAATACATTAGTCCAAAAAAGACAAGTAGTGTATGGTTCGATTTATATAAGGTACCTAGAGTAATCAAATTCATACAGACAGAAAGAAGGGTGACCGCCATAGGCTGAAAGAAGGGACAAACTGGGAGTTATTGTTTAATAGGCATAGAGTTTCAGTTTTGCAAAATGAAAAGAGTTCTAAATGCTAGCTGCACAATAACATGAGTACAGTTAACACTACTGAACTGTACAATTAAAAATAATCAATAGGGCTCAGCGCCCATAGCTTAGTGGTTAGGGCAATGGCCACATGCACCAGGGTGGTAGGTTAGAACTGGCCCAAGCCTGCTAAACAAACAAACAAACAAATAATGACAACAACAACAAAAATAGCCGGGAGTTGTGGCAGGCGCCTATAATCCCAGCTACTAGGGAGGCTAAGGTAAGAGAATCACTTGACCCCAAGAGTTTGAGGTTGCTGTGAGTTGTAACACCACAGCGCTCTAACAAGGGCTACATAGTGAAACTCTGTCTCAAAATAAATAAATAACTCAAGAATGGAAGAAAAAGTATCCAATGTACTCAACCCTACTATGAAGCTAATCTATAGCTTTCATATGAAGGCTAAAACCCAGTTATAGCACAAGGAATGGGGAGGGGGGCAAGAGAGGGGAGGGGAGGGGGGAAGATGGGTGGAGGGAGGGTGATTGGTGGGATCACACTTACGGTGCATCTTACAAGGGTACAAGTGAAAATTACTAAATGTAGAATATAAATGTCTTCATATAGTGATTAAAAGGCCATGAAGGC